>PQWD01009197.1:22229-57229 GCA_019425675.1 Leucinodes orbonalis
AAGACCAAAAATGTTATATTATCCAACACCTAATCGCAGATTATTTTCGGCTATCCATAGAATTTGCATATGTTCGAATTCTTCTCATTCAATATATATAAATCACCAAATAACATATTTCACGAATCACGCACTTTAGACATACACAAATACAGTAAACCATCATTTACACACAAACCTTCACTCACTAACTCATCTTCACTTACCTACCTTACTATCACCTATGCATTAAAATATACATTTATTTTACCTAAATTGTACTTGAATAAGCCTGGTGTCCTCTTTTCACTTACAATAACGGTTCCTCGTAAAATTAGCGTCACAGCTACACATTTCAAATATCTTCTATATTACCTATATATGTTGAATTGTTTTTTGTATTATATTTTGCCTGTTTTTGTTCTATATGTATTTTTACCTTTCTTTTATTTTTTAGTATACTTACAGAGGGAGGCGGTGACCGCCAGTAGTAGAAATAGCTTGCAATGCATGGCTATGTTTTGGTACGCACAGGACGGTAAGTCTTCAGTTGGACGTGAGCGACGCTCGCATTTTGAACGAAACGGCTTTTAGGCACCTGAAACAAAGTGAAAAAGCAATTTGAATTTATATTTCGGATAAGCTCTCCGTAGTACACTAATTTCAAAATTCGTTTTGTATTCAAACTCCCGATTTATTGTTTGAAAAGTTCTAAGAAATTGGAGTTTAAAGTAATCCCTGAATATTGAAATTTTGATTATTTATTCAGAAAAAACAAAAAGTGTTGGAGCGATTTAATACAATGCGACTTAAATGAAAGGAAAATACGGATTTACAACCAAGATTTGGGCAGGTGGATAACAAACGACATTTCAATGACTAAGAATACAACACAGGCGGTATACTTCTCTGGCGAATAAATTATATCTATAATTAGTAATTACAGAGATCAGTTTTCGGTAAACCTTAGAGTTTTAAATTTAAATTATGAACGGGTCAAACCTATTCGTCGAACGTGTAAATAAATGTTACCAACTAACCAACATTTAATCAGAATTTGGACAGGCTGGTAATTAGCAATGTATTAATTAGTTGATACAATGCGCTCCCGTTTATCAAATGATTGTGTAATTCATCTAATCATCTCATTTGCATGTTCCACAAATTTGATTGATAACTCGGTATAAAATTAAAACAGAATATGTACCTAAACTAATGCAATGTATGGTTCGAGCGTGCTACGATTTTAGCGAGCAAAGTACCGCCTGTGTGAGCATAGATAAAATAACATTATTATGTAAATCTGAACACAAATGAATATAAAATCAGGCTGCGTTCGCTCGTAATGCATCGACAGACAAAATAATCAGTGGATATGCAAAATGGGACGATGCGCGGTCGCCGTTCTCATTTCAGCGGTCGACCAAATTCATTGCTCAAAACCAATACATCCCTTAATATAAACACGTTTGTTGGATTGTTTGCTGTCTTTATAAATTATTATGGAATTCCGATGTATTATTGAACGGTACTGTTTTAATTTAATTTCTCATTAAACAATAGTTTTAGATTTACAGAAATCATTTATGAATTTTATTATGGGAACATTTTTGTGTTTTGGCTTCATAAATCAGGTACAGTGCTTATTGTATTTTCATTGATAGCTTAAAGAGATAAAATTTAATGCGAGTGTCTTAGATAATGAGCGGTCGTCACAACCCCTGAATAATTTGTAATATTGTGCATGGAGGAGGCCTTTACCGATAGAGGGGTTCTTGCAGACTAAATCTAAACCCAAATACATTACTAACATTCATTAAGTAAAAATTTGATTTTACCTAATGAATGTTTATGTTTTGAGATTTTTGTGAGCGTCGGTGGCTCAATAATGTAGACCAGTGGTTCCCAAACTTATTTTGTCTACTGCCCACTTTGAGAATAAATATTTTTTAGCGCCCCCGTTTTTTCACCTATTTAAAAACCACTATAACTTCAAATTGAATTAATTAATTATTGTGACCTATATATGTATATTAACGGAGAATCCTTTATGAAACTTTTACTATAACCCGCAACTTGAAACCTGAGCGCAGTAGGTAACATACAACGGCGCTCTCAAGTTAACTCTTACGGGCTCCACCTGCCAATAAGAATGATTATTGAAACGCAACTTTATAGCATATAAAAAGAGTATATTTTATTAAAAATATAACTAAAATAATCAATCCTTATATAAAAACTAAAGTGAAGGATGAATCTGATGCTGTTTAATAAGTTTGTTGATATCAGGTTCCAATTTACTCAAGAACAGTCGCAAGTCGCCACGTTCGGTAACAAGCAAACGATTTCGCTTTTTTGTAAGCAGTGTTGTCACAGCACTAAATCCAAGTTCACACAAATATGACGATGGGAATGCTATCAAGAATCGTTGAACGATTGACCACAATCCAGGGTACCATTGCGGGATCGGTTTTTGTAGCCAAAATTCTTGATAACCATTTTTGAACTTGGTTTTTATTTCCTCGTTTGTTGTCAATTCTATAAGTTCTTTCTTCCAACTGAGGTGACATTGCTGTGTTGACATTTGAAAACGGATCCAACACCCAGTCTGGTATTTCCAAGTTCAAAATGTCCTGGTATCGTTCGGTGAAGTCAATGTGGAGGTTTTCCAGATGTTGGCAGTAGGCAAACAATTTGTCGTTACTGCATACTGATAAATTTGGAAAATTGTGAAACTCACGTCTGCCCAGATTCTTTTTTGTGTAGAAGCTGTTTGGCTGCGAAAGCAGCAACGACGTTTTTTGTTTTAATTAAATTTAGTTTATCGCCTTGCAGTTGGAGATTCATGTCGTTGAACAATTTATACAAGTCTGTGATGTAAGCTATATCATTTTTAGATGATATGAGCTTGTCATACAATTCTGTATCTTTAGTTACCAAGAACTTTCTAACAGAGTCAAACAGGTTGTAAAATCGAGTCAGACAATTGCCTCTTGATAGCCAACGAACTTCAGTATGAAACAACAAACGGTTGAAATCCTCGTCATTAGTAACACAAAGTTGATGAAATAAACTATCATTCAAAGAGCTGTTGCGGATTTTATTGACTGCTTTGATGACATATTGCAGTGATTGAAATAGTTTTTCACTTAAGTTTCTAGCAACTAAATGTTGTCTATGAATAACGCAATGTACACCAAGGACATCTGGAATTTTATTTTTTAAGTACGCTATGAAGCCTTTATGGCACCCTGTCATAGCCGGAGCGCCATCCGTAGCAACTGAAATAATATTTTTCAAAGGAATCTCTTTCTCATCGCAAAACTTTTCCAATGTATTGAATATGGTTTCACCTTTTGTATCGGTCTCTAAATTTCTAGCAAATAATAGTTCTTCACATATTTTCTCATCTTTAATAAACCTCACGTAAGACAACAACAATGCTTCATTAGTTGGTAAAGTGGACTCATCGAGCTGAATTGAGAATTGACTTGTCCTCAGGTGATCGCACAATGATTCTTCAATGTTTTCAGCCATTTCATCAATACGTCTTTGCACATAATTATTACTCAAAGGAATTTTTCAGATAATATCTGCGGCCGGTTTATGAAGCACAGTAGTTATTATTTTCATTTATTGCTGGCAATATTAACTCTTCTCCGATGTTATGTGGTTTGCCTTTTTGAGCAATTAACAAAGAGATATTGTACGAAGCTCGAAGTTCCGTCGTCATCTTGCTTAGCAGCCGCCGAAAATAGTTTTGCTACACTTGGCTGTGTATTATGCTTCTTCTCTAGGTCTTGAAAATATGCTACATTCTTGTCTTTCTTATCTGGATGCATTTTATTCAAATGATCTTGCAGCCTTGAAGGCTTCTTGCTTCATTCGAAAATGTTTTTAGACATAGAAGACACAAAGGCGACGATGGGTTTGTGGGATTTTCAATAAATCCGAATTTAATATATTCCGCACAGTATTGCCGTCTCATCTTTTTTACTTCCGACATTGTTTTGCTTTGAGAAATACGTTCAACTTCGCGAGTAGTGTAGAGGAGGCGTAAGTAGTGCTCATCTATTGCGCGCGAGACCACAAATGAAAATAAATAAAATTATATTGTTTATATAGAAATGCTTAGGCAGCACGCACCTACAGGAATAAAACAAACATGCATAAACTCGTTAATCTCATTCGACGCTCAATCGTACTTAAAAAGTCCGAACAAGTATTCAATGAATCATCCGACTGATACAGGAATGCACAATTCGGGTTATTTAACAAAAACTTGTTAAAACATGATAGATATCTACGAGTACTAATAACTATTAAAATGCGAAAGTGTGTCTGTTGCCTTTTTATTTGTGTCTACTTTCATTACGAAACGGAGCGACCGATTGACATGATTTTCATGTTTTCTATATTCAATAAAATATGACAGATATATGAACTACGCGGAGAGAAATATAGAATCGAGTTTGAGCAATTTTTTAATTCATATTAGTTGATGTTCACGAGTTACACAACGCCCCCATTTTCTTTCTGGGTCTCTTACCGCCCCCCTTGAGACCTGTAGCGCCCACAAGGGGGCGTTATCGCCCACTTTGGAAAAGACTGGACTGTAGACTGTTGTGCTACCAATGTGTTTTCGAATTTTCGAAATTATATGTACGTTATCCGACGCTCTTACGGTGATGGAAAACATCGTAAGGAAACCTTCACGCACGCCTGCGAAGAGATTCAAAGGTTGAGGGCCTAATCACTTTATACGGGCAGGCTCGTGCCCCTTGGTGGGGACGTTTAATGAGTTGATGATGACGATTAAGTAAAAATTTAAACTACTCAAAAACGAATAACTTGTTTAATATATAAGGTTTTTTCTCTTTTTATTTCGTGTTTTGTGATATCTGGCAGAATTAAAAAGGCTTTTTAATTTTATTAATTATGGCGCAGGAACTTTCGCTGAGCACTACTACTCGTACTATTACAGCCATACCGTGTTCACTTAAATTTGAACTATAACCAGACTCGAAGGTTCAGTGTGTGATGGCCGAGATCGTAAGAGCCTAGTTCCCTGTTCGAGATTGGTTGGAACCACTCGCAAAAGAGGTTGGTTTAGTCGTGTTAGATGTACTGCTGAGATTCCATACGTACCACCTCCTTTTCTAACCAACTTATCAAAAATCATCTTCCATTTTACGAACCACGTGTAATGATTTCCTACAAATAATCTGCACTGACAACATTTCGTTGCTATAATAAAAGACTGCCTCCAGCCCGTAGTTTTCTTTGTCCACGTTATTTAGTATATGGGCAGTGTCCACTGCAATTTTCCCCTTGACCGGCGCAGCACGCGTAGATACGTATTCAATAAAGTGCATCGGCCGACCCGCCGTGTAAACGGACCGGCATGCAAGCCGAATTCCAGTGCCGATTGGCATGTATTGTGCTCCGTGGCGGCATAGTCGGCTGTATTGAAAGCATTTCAATGCTTGCCGAGTTCCGATTGTTGGCTGAACTGTCTGCCGTCGCGTCCGCTTGGACGGAGGGCACATTCCGAGCGCAAGTAAGCATAATCAACTCAGCCACTGATTACTGATGGATTGTACGAAGTAACATTTAGAGGGTAGTTGATGACATTCTGTGTGAATAATAAACCCTTTTTGAACGCAATTGTTGAATTCTCTACAAGTCACGAGTGTAAGAATAAAGATGATACCTTAATTCGGAGGACACGTGTGGTTCTCAATATGGCGGCCGTTACATATAAACATCATCAGAAGTCGTAAGGGTTTTTGAAAACTGACACCAGGGTTGGTGTGTAATATGTTCAATATTTTGATTATATCTACACTCCATAGCAAAAAAAACACACTAATATTTTAGTACTTAAATTTAATGATCACGTTTTTTGTCTTTACACCAATGGTGCAATGAAGATAAGGCGATAGCGTTTAGTCTACCGAGCGTTCATTGTTCTACTCTGGCATTATGATGATAAATGACGTGCTAATAGCTATCGTCGCAACTCCATCGCATAAAAGACTTCATCGAGATGTCGTGAAAGAGCTCCAGCCCTTTGTGGCGTTCGAGCTTATACGAGACTCGAGGATCGAGGATGTGTGCATGTAGGGTTGGCAAATATTGTTGACAATGATTTGTGTGCGCGAGGTGTTTTGCTAGACGAAGTTTTAATTTTTTTATAGTGCGGCTATAAAGTCTAACTTAATAAATAATAATAACTAAAATATTGCTAAAAGAACGCAAATTGTTTGTTGTATTTTAGGAACGTTAAACAATTTAATTACTAATTACAGTTAATAAGTTCCTTCAATACTAAAGTCCTAAGATTTAAACATTATTTATTTCTTCCTGAATAATTATACAGTGCAGCCGTGCTCAAGAATTTTAATGATCAGAAATCAAATTACATTATTATCTATTGTGTATTTTACAAAAAAAGTAAAAATGTATGATTACGTGCGTACAGTAAACGTCTGTACTAGTGTTTTAGTAACAACAGTTATTACATTCCTTCAAAACTATTAGTACATCGGTAAACACTCAGTGGAATCGTGGCATACTCGTATGATAATACAGGCTTAAAGTTTTGCTTACATTTAGGTAAGTACATAAAGATATTAAAAGCTCCAATTTCCTTGCCACATCCCTACACGTGTCGATACATGGCGCGTATGTGAGTGGGTTTTCAGTGTGAGCGTGAATGGTCGCGGTGTGTTTGCTCGCGAAATGGGCGCGGTGATGGTGCGGCGGAGGGCGCTTTGCCCTGTCTGTACCCATTCAGCCGATGTACCCGTTTCACTGCGTACCGATAGGAAACTAGCGAGATTTGTTTTTATATTCGCGTCGTTTTTTATTTATGACAGTATATTTGCACGAAGTAAATTATTATTTATATGTTAATTATTTAACTATTAATTATTTGTGCTGCATATATTTTGATGTTTAGCAATACTCATAAATATTTTCGACCGTCATCTACTAATTGCGAGACAAGAAATCGTAGGCACTCGTATTTCTTTGAATACTTATAAAATTATACTACAAATAGAGCAAGGAATAGACTCAAACACTTTCTTTTATAGTTATTCTTAATTATGAATTTATATTGCCACTGTCTCAAATGACTTCATAATGGAAATAACCCTTTACTTATTTATGGTTATGACTAAAAAAGTACTAAGTTTTATTAGAGTATTTTTACAAATAATGTTGTAACGAGCTGCGGAAGGCGCGTTAAGCTGTCGGTCTCTACTACTTGCTTAAATTCGCAGTCGTTAAAAAATAAAGCCCAAGTGGTGGATTATAGCTTTATATTCCTATTGTCATACTGTGTAACACTAATTACTAAATAATAATAAATATCCACCGACATTTACACAGCGCCATCTAGTCTTAAACTAAGCATTAGCCTGTAGAAAATAACCAGGCCAATACAAACAAATATGTTCATGCACACAATTGTTTGTTTTGCCCGGGCATCAAACCCGGAACACTTGGTTTAATTACCGACGTCGCAACCTTTGCACCAGATGGGTCATTTGTATTTGAATTCGGAAGGTCAGAGACGTGACAGGCTATATGATTGATTGGTAGCTCAAACTTTCAGTAAAGTAAAGCAGAGAACAGTATTTAGTACTTTACCTACCTAGATTTTTCCGCATTTCGTCAGTACAATTCTTAATCAGCAGTGCTATCTAGTCTTACTTCAATCAAACTTGCTAACGGTACATATCTGACCAAGTACGTGCTGGTTCATCCCTCTATTCAAACAAAATTTAATGAGGCGGACGCATATACAGGAGTGTTCTCCCACAGGGCTCACGCGGGATCCGCGCATCATTGTGCCCGAATCCACGGAAACTTACAACGATACATGTATCTGTCATATTAATGATCAACTAAGCCGGGTTAACCAACTATACAACTATTCATATGTTAAAATGGCCATGGACAGCATGCGTAAGAAATGTTGGTTGATGGATGGAAATAAATTAAAGATATACGGTAGCTCTTATGCAAGCAACCGGGGGACTCAAGCTACGATACGTCCCCTTTAAACATTTTTTTGGGAACAAAGAATAAGTTTAAGTACCACGAGTGTATAGTCAAATGGGATCCCAGTTATGTGAAACAGTATAATAATAACCAGTATAACATTGTTTTTTCTTAATGTCTATATTTTGTTAGTGAATTTCCGAAATTTTTTATAATGAAACTTTTGGCAAGAAACAGGATACCAATTTTGGTAAACAATGTTTTCGATCTCATGTCTATCAATATGTCTATACTACTGGGAACACAAGTACGATTGGAGTTAAACGTTCGGAAGTTATACAAACTAGCTATACTAATACGAAGTTCAAATGTAAAAGCAGTTAGGAATTTAGTAGGACATTAGAACAGGTCCGTTAATTCTCGTAGGTAAGTTTCACTCCCCACAACGATTGCAATTCTGAGCGCCTTAAAAGTTTTCCGCTATAAAAATAAGCGCAGCGAGCTGTGATGTTTTGGTCATATTATTGTAAAACACAAGCGTTTGGGTCCTTATAACGTTATGTGGACGTAATGCAGGTTCCCCGGCCATGTTTTACGATGTTCTATTCAATAGTGAGCGTAAGCCTCTTTTCAGTTTTCCAGACGTCTCTACAAAAGCTTTAATCCCCGCCTTGGAACTGTGCGGATGCGCGACAATGCATCATTTCTTCACGCCGACAAGTTTCATAAATAAGACTGTGTTTTGGTTTTCTGTTGCTACGAAAGTATTGAAAATATACACCAAGATAGTGGCCTGTTATGTTTGTGAATGTTTACTGCCGTGTTATGTTTGTGTCGGTTACACAACAAAACTTAATATACGAGGTCCTTTTCAGGTTTTACGGCTATATGACTGCGCAATTTGGTATCTATGTGTACATTAATTTATATGGAAAGCAATAAAATCGACGGGTCATTTTGTTGATACGGCGGTATTAAGAATCATATGTAAGAGGCTTTATTGCAAATCGATGTCATCTATCGCGGTTTATTATGATATTATTTTCAAATGTTATTAATTTATTCCACCTCATAGTTTTTCTTAAGGTAGCGCTGTGTTCCGGGTTATGTACTCTTACATTAAATGGGTCCCAGCTTTCATGACCGAACCCAGGTGCTGAACAATGAATGAGGCTCTGATCGACCATGAGTTCATAAGGACAGGTAGAATGTATGTTCTGCCTGTCTTTTTTAGGACCAAGTTACCTATCTAGCTATCTGTATAGACAGCTAGATAGGTAACTTGGTCCTAAAAAAGTTGGGGCCCCTTAGATCCCCATTAATATGTTTGTTTTTATATTGTTGTACTGTAATAAATTTCCCTGCCCGAATGCCAAAGAAGGAAATAGAAACGTCCGATACAAATCTATCATTGACCTATGCGGACTATGTAAATATTGGAGGATAGTCGCTGGTAAACTCGAGACGAATGTTGTCCGATAATTTATGTTGGCAAGCCGGCCTATTGTCGGACACAACAAGGCTAGCAGCCAAATTTATATTCCAAGTTGGGGGAACGCGGGCTACCCGCAGAAATGCCCGTTTCTGACCCAAACCGATAAAGAACTAACTGAGTAAAACTGATATAAATGAGCGCGGACAACCGATGCTTCTTTTTGTTTTGATAGTTTGCCATGTAAGAGTCATATTACTGACTTAAGGCACACTTAATAGCATGTTTTTAGAGGTAGGTGGTTAAAACGTACCTATCCATTCCAACGTACTTATATATCCAAATTGTGTATTTCGTACAAAAGGTTTTTGTAATCTTTTAAAACAAAAAAAAAACAGATGTTATTTATTCGTCATATCAACGGGTGTAACCAAAATAACATTAATTAAATCAATATAATGTCAAAACAATTGGCTTAACAATTAATTGGACTAAAACGTTTCAGAGAACGGGAGTCGAGTGTAATTTTAGGCCGTTCATTTAGATTGATAGTGCTGGTTATTTCTAAGGAAAAGAATGACAATAATTTAGACTTTATCGCTAATCAAATCTGTCTCGGGCCACGCCCAATAGACGAATTCCCAATCGGTGATTTTCAAGCGAGAGTAAACCACACGCCGAGCCATTTTGGCTGCATCCCAGACACGTTCTGCATTTTATTCAAAACGTTGACGTAAAGAATAAAGTTTTATTATTTTACTACTTTGACGTGATCGGACTCCACCTGAGTCACATGTCCGCGGTTAACTCCCTCGTACGTTGGTGGTATATAACTCAATTCCAATTGCGGGTAAGGTTGTGCAAAAATTTCCTTTTTATTACAAAAGAAAATTGAATCGTTAAACTTTATTACGGCTTTCGAACATGCGGAGGTGAATGAAATGGTAATACAGTTTAATTTTTCGATAAATTCGCGTGTGCCGACAGTGAATATATTGGTGTGATGGACGTGAGCGTCCGAACGTAATGCTTTTTACTGATTTGGATTCAAGGGCCGTGGCTCCACCACTCCTGGGACGACTCCAAGAATTTTAAACAGCGAATGTTGATGTCCAAAAACGAGTTTTCATTTTGTTTTCGGTCTCATCTCGTTTGAATGCAAATACGTGGGTGTAGGCTCAATCCACGCAATTTTACATGCGTGACGAATATTCGTATTAAAACGTAAATATGCGAAGCTAACGGACTTATGAAGGTGTTTCGATCAATGCTTGTTTTTTACGGCACGATGCTTTTGGGGTGTTTGCTTATTCATGGCCGTTCGTGTATATTGTTTTCATTTGTTTCCAGTATAGGTGCTATTTTGAAAATCGTGATGTTGCTATGTCATTATTTTTCCCAGTAACCTGTTAGTAGGATATCGATTTCCGTTAATTTGATTGGAGCATGTTCAACTATGACTAGGAACGTGATATCGTGGATTGATATCAAATTAAGCGCTAGGTTTGCGTGTTATTATATTAAATTATACATTACCTGTCAAGTTCAGGTATGTCAAAATTTCAAGTAGACACGAATGGACAATGGATATAATGTCCTGAAAAGGTCATAAGGCAAACTTAAGTTAAAGGTTTATACTTACGGCACATTAGCAATAGTAATGCATATAATTTAGGCGAATCGCCTCTGACATTAGCATGCAGAACATTCAACAAAGACATTAGGAAAACGCCATGACATTGATGACCTCTCTTCTAACCTCATATTATTGACACTTAGTATAATAATCCAAATTGATCATAATGAGTTATTAACGAGTGCATGATGAAACAGACAATTGCAACGAAGGGTAATATGCAAATAATACTTTATCTAGTGTACAATACGTCCAAATAAACTATAAATATTTATAGGTATTGTTCAAAAAAGTATGTATGTATATAGAATTTTAAGCCTCTAGGGATATTCATATTTTAGTTTATCAACATTTCCTGACAAGCTTAGTAGTAACCAACCGTTGGATTATTCCACACGGTATAGTGTATAGAGACATATCCGTAATATATACATAGTAAATAGAATTTGGAGTGTCTGTTTTTAATATTGAAATAACAATTTCTCTTTAGGCACATGAATATATACGGCACTGCACACACGGCAAAATAACAATTTTTAAACCTTTTGAACGCCGGGAATCCAGACACAATAGAAAATCTAATGTGTCTGGCACCTTAAGGCGTCATTGGCGGTCAAAGGGTTATTTTTTTGTCTGTCTATCTGTTTGTTCCGGGTAATCTCTGAATTGGCTGGACAGATTTGGACGTGCCTTTATTTTGTCAGGTATCTGATGTAATATTAGCATCTACCTCCCGAACCAGTGGTAGCTTCATTTGACATTCATAAGTGTTCTTTAAGGACCTAAACTGAATAAACACTTTTCATTTTCATTTTTAATAAGGTAAAACTCAGACTATTTTCATATTAAGAAAAATTAATTATTACCGCGTGGTACAGATGGTATCCAATAAGCTTTCCACGTCAGCGATGTGTTATTAAAGACATCGGAAATAAGGATTAACGCATACGACCCTTAAAGTCATAAATATTGACCTGAGTGGCAGTGGCAGTTCGGCCTCTGCTGATCGTTAATTACGTTAATAAACTCAGATCCGGGGAAAATTCTGCTTACACGAGGCGTTATGGATCGTGCCACATGTATATAATTACCATAAAGCATGTAATCGAACGGCATTAATAAAGGAAAGAGGGGATTAACATTCGTTCGTTTATTGTTACGTCGCGAATGAATATGAATGGGCCCTGTTTGCTCTCATATGTTATTTCTCTGTAAAAGCTCGCTGTGTAATCGAATCGTATGACATTCTTAATTGTAATACGCGAAGTCGCTTATAATATTAAAATTCAGTGCATATATTCACGAATGTTGATTGAATTGGCGAGCGAAATGAATTGCGTTTATTATCAAATATTATTTTTTATCTACGTCGAAGGGTTCAAAGGGCTCAATTGCGCTTATGCTGATAAAAAAGCTTGCAATTTTTTTTGGTTCAAGAGTGGAAGAAACTGTGTCTGAATATCTTCACGTCACAAGTGCCAAATGTATTTTGGGATTACTGGATTATTATAAGCGATAATTGCTGATTACAATGAGATGTTCTGGTGGAAATAAGTTAGCAACTTATTTAAAAAAAAAATAGGGAAAGTGCCCAAAAGTTTGTTCTTTATATGAACACTACTACCTACCAAGGAAGACCTCAATCTCATCAATAAATATTACAAAACAATATTATTTGGCAACCCATTTGGTTTAATGATTGAGACATCAGCTTCTACACTAAGGGTTCGGGTTCGATCTCCGGGCAGTATAAACATTTGTGGCATGAATATGTCTATTGTATTCGTCTGGGTATTATAGAAATACCCTGACGAATACAAATAGACATATTCATTGTATTGTATAGCATATATGTATGTATAAAAAGTATTTAAGAATGTTTTTCTTATTAAGCCCATATAACAGGCTAATGTTTAGTTAGATGCTAGATGGCGCTGTGTGGATGTGAGTGGGTTTTATTGTTTATTTATTATTATATGGACCTCTAACATCTTCCCGAGACTATGCAGTAACTTGCAGAGAAAGCGCAGTGTATAGTCTATAGCATACGATTAATGGCTCCGCAGGCTGGCTTTACCTGTAATTGTACAACTCGTGATAGTTTTAAAGACCTATCAGTTTAACATTATATTTCTCAACAAAGACTTCCTCAATTCTGACTGCGGCAAATGCGCATGAGTTAAGTGGCAATTGTAGCGGTTGGCTCGATTAACTACTATTTAATGTCAGATCTTTGTGAAGATTACAATTGTCTTAAAACATAATCAAATATAATGTGCGGGCTTAATAACGTAGCAGCTAGCAAGCTATAAATAAATACATATCACGACATTTATACAGCGCCATCTACGAAAGGGTTTCGGGTTCGAAAACCCTTGGCTTGCTTAAATAAGTAACCGACATCTCAAGCAATACAAAGCACCTGTACATAGGATAAAATCGGTCTTCTTCTTCTTATCGAGTCGATATGGATTCACAAGTTAATATGGTAACGCGACCGATATTGGCCCACTTTAATCGCCCTTTCATTTGCCATCCAGAGGTCTTGGAAACCGCACGAAGATGGACAGTTCGGGCAAGATAATAGGTTTCCCAGTGGCGTGTACAAAGATTATGGGTAGGGTATGGCAAAGTGAGAAACGCTAATCGTTAATTTATATTTTTGTCAAACTGAGTACTGTTGATAATAGCAGATCGCCTATGGTCCAATGTGTAAATGAAAATGGCCGAATAAGTGGGAATCATTTATACGTTGGCGATTTTCTGGGTCGTCTGGACGCACAGGGTATGCACTGCTAATTTGCATATATGGAGTGTACGCCACTGGGTATTCTTTGTCTGAGGGGCACCACATTGGGTATAAAAAGTATTTTTATTATTCTTTCTACAGTTTTAGTTTCCTTCAACGCTTCATGTCATGGAAAAGTATATACCATCAGTTACACATCAGGTAAACGGATATGTTCGTCGCGATCACTGTATGAATTAAAATGCCTGCTTGCCTAACGTTAAAGCATCAATATTGAGCTGCCTTAAAAGTTCAGTCAGGACTTTTATCTGACCTACTGATAGCATTTAGCACGAAGTACAAAGCTAGCACAAATTTCGTAAGGCGAGGCTTGAAGGCTTGATCGGCGTCGCAGTGACTCATTGCCACCAGGCGGCGCCAACGCACACCACGCACCAAACAAAGACCGGTAATTACCAAGGTTTTGAGTATGACTAGCATCAACCGTATGCTAATAAGCGTGTACTAGAAAAAATCCATATCGCTTTAAACATTTAATACTTAACTATTGGGCTGCATTATTAATATAACTATAATTTTATAATTTACTAGTTGACCCGACAGACTTCGTCCTGTCAGAAAAATTTGTAATGTGGCAGTGTTTTGTTCCTACCTTTTTTATATTCTTTGCAAAAATTATCCTGAACAGAACCGTCACCCTGGTAAAATTCGGTGTGAATTAAAGATAATTAAATAAAACACTATAAGCATTGAAAAGTAATTTTAATGAACTTTATATTATAATAGCAATAAAGCTCAAATTGATTCTACGTTTTAGTTAGAAAACGTTTGTATGGGAAAAAGAAAAGGGCTGTTTTTAGTGTTTTCCCGGCAATTATTCGTTTTTTCTCGCCGTAAGAACCATCCTTGGACTTCAATGAACATTTTAAAAAAAGAATAGGCCAAATTGGTCCAGGCGTTGTTGAGTTATGCGCTTACCAACACATTTTGCGATTCATTTTTATATAATATGTAGATTATAACATGTGTACTATAAAATGTTGTAAGGAACCTTTGAATTTATTATTCCTCAAAAACATAAAAAATCTAGTCTACCAAAACTAGTCGTTGTCTTTGCCCAGTAATCACAGTTCCCATAATAGTGACTCATTTAATGCGTCAACCTTGAAAGGTAAAGACAAATGGACGTTTTGTATCGTGCACTTGATCTTTGCTTATTTCCCACGTAGACGGAGACGTTAAATAATTCCGACATTAAAGAAAATGTTATCAAATGGGTGCTCCCACTCGGAAAGGTCAACCGCCTAAAGGAAAATTAGTCACCGGATCATTTCTTTATTTACTAGGGTGAAGCTGTATATTTATAGTCATTTGCCGATACCCATAGGTGTTATGAAGTATAATAAATTCGACCCTCAATAAACTCGCGGAGACCGATTATATGTGACGTCGAGGTTTTTGCTCCCGGCTAGAGCACGAAATTTTTATTTATTCAAAATTTATATTTAACGGCAATAATTATTCGTAGGAAATGGTAGGCAGTCTGCAAAGGCAAAAATTTGAATGTATAATGTTTATACAGTTGAAAATTTATTAGTATTTGTTTACGTTTTGTATGTTTGTGTGACTGCTAACGAAGTTAATCAACTTAAAAAATATTGTTATAAAAGGCGCCAAAAAAAAATATCTAATTACGCGCATACTTTTTTTTTAAAAAAAACCTATGTTTGTCGTTCGACTTCAAGAAATATACTAATCCTGAAAAACAGGTGAAACTGAAATAACAATTGAAATTCTTGTTATTACGTTGGCGCCTAAAATAATCGACACGCGCATCCTTTTTCAAAAACATATATACACATGTTTGTGGTTTAACTGCATAAAAAGGATACTCCGAGGTGTTACTCCTATATAGAAAAAGTTTCACCAAAACAAATGAAAATGAAATTATAATTGCCATTCTAAGCAAATGAAGCTTCTATAACGGGGTCACCGCTATCATGTTTAAAGCAAAACTGCAGCCGGCAAAATAAGCCTTCGTACACTTGAATAGGCACGAAATACAAGCACCTGGTCTCCGATATTGTAAAGTCGATCGAGCGCGTCCGCGGCCAGACAAAGGCTACGGGAATATTGTTTGTCACAAAATTTATTACGGCAGGAGACAGCGGGCTGCGCACCCAATATATCAGCGGGAAGCGCAGACTCGCGCAAACATATTTACGTTCCGCCTCACCTTGCGCCGTCATACGGCCGTCTTTACAACTGCATGTTATGTTATTGAAAAATTTGGCATTTCAGTCGCTAGTTTTCAGCCGTGTAACGTTTTATATAGATTTGTTTTAGGCCACTTAGCAATCAAAAAGATTGCGGCTTACTTGGGGAATGCGACTCATAATTCACTCGCAATTTCTAAAAAGGCCTTAGTCCAAGGACTGCTGCCTTCTTGTTACGTAAAGATGTTCTGTCATAGTTTTTAGCAAATTCACTATTTGTCTTATCCTATAAATAACAATCTTCTCAGAATCACAATCAGAATCTTCTCCGCCATCAGTAAAACATCTAACTTATCCATAAACGACACTATTATGACGAGAGAAATATGTAAGATTGGGGGGCCAAGACGACCTCATTATTTGTTCAGTTATGTTTCTAAAAGTAATTATATGCCATAGCATACAACCTTTTTTTGAATAAAACAGTATAACAGTACATCTGATTCATATTTAGATTTGAACATTAGTATGTCTAAAATATTTGTTTTTATTAAAATTACGTTCATTTTATTAGGCATACTTAAGAAACTACGCTTGTTTGAAACGCAAAAGGAGACGGTTAAAAAACCTGTTAGGTCTCTTATACCCGGTAATTTCACTGGCTACAGTACCCCCCTCCTGAAATACAAAAGTGTATAGCTCGCCTGGTTCCCGGAATAATATCTGGCATGCGAAGGTTCCTACTTAGACAACTCAGTATCGAGTACTTCACCATGTTTAAATAATTTTCGTTCAGAATCACCTTGAGCCCGGGACGGCATTGTGCAAGTGGACAATGCGGGAAAATTTGGCGTCCCGATGTCTCATATCGCCCAAATCTTACACACTTCTTGGTTTAAATATTAAAAAACAACAGATTGCCTGAGCGCATTTAATATTTAGACCGAGAGTTTACATTTTACTGACCTTTTTTCAAGTGTAATTAGTTTTAGCTGCTTTGTTGATACTTTACATATTTTGCTGATGTCTGCATGCTGGTAATGAAAGATAGATGTATATATAATAATAATAATAATAATTCTTTATTTCAGAACATGCTATCCATAAAGTGTTAGTAAAGTACATTGAATTACTTATAACTATGTTAGTTTCAATTTCAACCATTTTTTTTGTTCGTATTTCATTGCATCAGAATTTTGATGGAGTGTTTGTACATCACCCCATCATATTGATCAGTAATGACCCTCAGAATGGCATTGGGACTCCCACGTACTCTGCTGAGCAGTGAGGCTGCTCTTTTCCTTAAGCAGGCCGCAAAACCATCTACTCGTGCATCTGCGTACATACTAGATGCACTGCAGAATCGCGGGAGACCCATATATATACATATATAATACAGATTTTATTTGGAGATTATGGAGATGCTCCTCATTAATACCTTAACATTTCCTCAAACTATTACTCATGAAAAAGAATAGATTTCAATTTAATTAAAAAAAAAACTTAAATTCAGTGATTCCTAACACTCACTAGTTAGACTAGCTTATCGATATAAGCATCACGCAATATCTGAGAACCAATTAATATCATCGACTCCAGGTAGCTCTTTTATCGAAATTTAAAACAAAAACGCTATTGAGGAGTTTCGAAGATATAGTTGATTTGTATTCCACGAATAACATACATTGTGTATGGTAAAAACCTTCAAAATATTGGACTGTTTGAAGTCGCAGTATACATGTTAGTAGTCCCTATGAGTTTTTAAATAAAACTCAACTAACGTCTTGGGTATCAAACATATACGAATAAACCTATCTGAAAAACACATTTTAACTATTCAATCAAGAACATAGCAAGACTTACAGTAGCTCTTAGCTTTAAATATATATTAACTCGAAGACTCCCAGGAACTACAATTTAATATTTAAAGAAAAAAGCTTGTTAACAAGCTTGTGATCTAGACAATTTAATTTCCAATATATATAATGGGACAGCAAAAGAATTGCATCGCGCTCTGTGCTACTCGTATAAGGGTACAACAATTCATCAAAAACTAATTAAGTTGCGAAGCGTCAGTCCTGAACCAGTGACAGGAGATTAAGTTCAACTTTAATTACGTGGCATAGGTAGCTTGCTATTTTACTACCGCTCTGCCTGCCTACTTCCTATCTCCCGTTATGGTTAGGGCTGTCAATATTTATGTAGACCCTGATGGTAAATGATTGCCCCCATGTACACTCATTATCTTCATCAGCTCATTATACGTCCCCACCTAGGAGCACGTCATGACCCTACCCATAAAGGGTATAGGCCTTAGTCGTCCACACGGGCCTAGTGCGGATAGGCCGAATTCACACAACTTTCGAATTTCTTCGTAGGCGTGCAAGTTTCTTCGCGATGTTTTCCTTCATCGTGAGAGCGTCGGACAAACGTATTATTAGAAGAAAACACGGCTAGAAAAAGGATATCACTACCACGACGTCATAAACAGCCACGGGACCGACTCGGCGTTCACTATTGGCTATTTAACCAATGCATCTAAGTTTTATACGTTTTATGCTAAGTTTTATGCTAAACGTATATTTTATTTTTAAAATTCGAAAATACTTTGGTGCCTGGCGGGATTTGAACCTGCACCTTCCAAATCGGAAGGCAACAGTCCACACCACGCTCTTATTTAATTATTTATTTTATGTATGAAATCAATAATTTTTAAATATACTTATATTCTTAAATTGGCAACCCTATGCCCGACGCAGAATACCTGCCCGGGCCAACGCTAACTCAGCTCGATTTCGCATTACCGCTGAAGTATTTTTACTAGATTCGAGCTTATGCAAAATTGCCTTTCATTCAATTCACGTCCTAGACTAGGCGCCCATAAATCAGATTTCGCACTGTCACGTCTCCTTTTGTGAACTTCGTGCCAATGATACGAGATTCAAGGAACTACCGCACTTGTCTCAAATACGTTTTCGGACTCTGAGTATTATTTGAGTACTTGTGACAGTGTTTCTTAAACTTTGAAGTCACGGATTTAAAGGATTAAAGCTTTAAAATTTCAACTATCATACATTTTCGCAAATGTATTTAAACGACCGAATAATGCTTCATTGCTGAAATTAAAAGTTCTACAAAAGGTTTTATTTAAGATACAAATAAAGGCCAGTTACGAAGCCATTTAGTATATTTTAAAACCAGTTTTATTTCCCCAAAGCACAATTTATAGGCACAGGTAAAGTGTGAATTACAGTTTAGAAGCAATTAGGTTTTCTCAAAACAATAAAAATATTTTGATTATAGCTAACAGTTTAGAAATAATTAAGTTTTCTGAAAACAAAAATATTTTGATTAGTGAATGAGTTGATAAGAGTAGTTAATAATATCTTCAGTTTCTGGGTCAGCTTACCATACTATCCATGCGTACTCAGGTTAGCAATTTTTGCAATACAAAAAAGTATCATTGGAATGTTTAAATGAAAGCCTTTGACATTTGACCATTTAACCCGTCTTCAGTGACCTTCGTGTGTGTTTTAAAAGTTTGGGCACCGCTATCTTTTTGAACGTATGTCGTATAGCGGGTTTCCATTACTATGGCGGCGTATCTTATGTAGAGCGCGATATTTCTTCTCTTTAATTGGCCGAATTCCATCGCGTTCCATGCGCTATCCTATTGCTTTATGTCCTCCTCTGGATTTGCGTGCCTGATAGAAACTGTAAATAATTTAAAAGCTTCTAATAGCAAGCCTAGTACTATGTACAGTGTTATATAAAATATCAGAAATTTGAATATTCTTATTTCTATGGTAAAGAATCTATATTATTTAACTTGAACGTATTAAATATATAATAAATGCAAAAGCCACGTTTCAAACAAGATAGCCGTATTTTATTTTATAACTTTATTAAGATATAACGCTCTTAAAAGGAAAAATGCAATTGATGCCTAAACTGTTCAAGTAATGTAAGAAATAGATGATGTAGCAAAAAAAATATTATAACATACTAAGTAAATTACTGAGTGCAAAGCTTTGTGTAATATTAATGAACTACATCGGACTCGCTTTAATTATGCAGCGAAAAATTTTATACATATCTATATGGTTATAATGAACATCCAAAATCGACACCGGCCTGATAATCTGCGCTTAATTAAAACGTTCGCTGGATTAACTAACTATTATAGCGATATATCGTTGTCGTTCGTTGTAATCCAACATTATTCACAACGTATATGTGTGATTAAAGGATAATTATAGAACAGGCAGCAGACAAAGCATTTAGGTTCAACAGTTTTACTCCTAGGTGGTACAAACTTTCGAATATATTGATAAAATGGAACATTAACCTAAATAATTTGAATATACTGATATTGAAAAATTAACCTAAATAAATGACGATTTCATAGTCATTTTATCATTCAGACTGAGTATGTACATTTACTGTAGGGTTGTTATTGCCGAAAATTGCGATGTATCATTATAGCAATATTGTATTAAGAGATGGTGGTAAGCCATCTGATTGCAAGTAAAACTCGTTAAACGTTTATCGTAGCGCAACAACACTGTTATTTTAATTGAAAAAACCGCAATCTTCAGAATGCCGATTAACGTTTTGTCAATTTCATAATCATCATTAGCCTATAAAGGCACACCGCAGTCCGCAGGACATAGGCCTTCCCGCACAGCATAGATATCGGGAAATCGGGCCGTAAATATTATGAGATCGAACAACTGAACATGCTCTCAGAAGCACGGAATCATCTTTCCTTTTGGACAATCAGGTGATGCATGTATTAACCAAACTAGGAAAAATCGTACAAAGCGACTTTTTCCCGTGGGACTCCAAACGCTGTGCCCACTAGACAACGGTGGCAGTTTGATAATTTGGTGTAAACAATAAACGATTGATTACATTATCATCATCATCATCAGCTCATTAAACGTCCCCACCGAGGGGCAAGAACCTACCCGTATAGGGTGATTAGGCCATAGTCGTCCACGCGGGCCCAGTGCGGATTGGACGACTTCACACACAACCTTTGAATCTCTTCGCAGGCGTGCATGAGTTTCCTCACGATATTTCCTTCACCGTAAGAGCGTCGGATAACGTACATATATTTTCGAAAATTCGAAAACACATTGGTACGTGTCGGGATTTGAACCTCAGCCCTCCCGGTAGGAAGGCGATAGTCCACACCATTGAGCCACCGACGCTCTGATTACATTATGCTGAACTATAATTATATAATACATTATATTAATAACATGTGAGTCATATAATTTTTTTGAATGACCAGATCTGCAGGCCGATCGCGCTTAATTTTGTCAGTAATTATAACGTTACTATACTTGGACCGCAATACAACTTTTTGGTCAATATCATATTGCGCTAATTATTTGACAGCTAGTTCAGATGAATTGAACCTTAACATTATGGTAATATCGAACATAGAAAATGTCAACTATAACAGGATCGGAAGGATATCGTTAATCGAAACGTTTCGTTTTAAAATAACACGATCGGCCTGCTGGATTCTAAGTATTTTTATATGTTCAAACATATAGACATGGAGTAGATTATTAAAAGATGTTAGGCTTTTATGCTCTAAACTGGTTTATGGACAAATATAACAAGCCTATTTAAATTTTTGAATTTCAAATTTATTAGGAAAATAATATTTGTATCTTATGGAATCAAAGGTCTATATTAGCAAGGACATCCAGACATAGAAACAAAAAATAAGCATGATGTCTTTTTTCATAAATATCATTACAAAAATTACCAAACAAAATAAAATTAAAAGCACAGAAAGGGAAAACAGAATTTCTTTTGTGAGATCAAAAACAATGTCAGCAACTTTGTTAAGACAGTTTTATTTTTTAATTGTCTACCAGAAATGATATGGCTTGACATCAAACATAATTATCCAACGTTTTCTTTCAGTAAAACTTGTTGTTTTTGTCTCTTCTTATCTAAGCTGCATGGGACTTTACCATAAAGTGGCACTTTATAGGCTGTTTATAATGATCATTAAATGTACTACAACTTTGTTTAAAATATTATTTAAAAAATTAAGAAATTCATCAAGAGTACAAGTATGTTCTACGCACCTTTTTTACTATTTTGCTTTAACTTTTAATTTATCTTTTTTTTACTATATTCTTAATACCTAGTCCTAGGCATGCACGTATAGTGTCAACAAAAGTAAAAACACAAATGAGTATAATATGATAACGCTATACTAGAAGATCATTACCTCGAAGCGGTACTTAGATTTCTTGTACAAATAAGGAAGCTATTCAAAAGACAGTAAGTACGTAGATTTTATGACTCCTCTATGAGTGAAAAAAAAAAGATTTAAAGACATTTTTACTAGTGTAAACTATATATGCTTTACCATCGTATTAATCCGTATTATTTGACTGCAGTCAAAGATTTATATTGAAGTTCAGTTTTCTCATGCTCCTTGCTCTTTCAACTTTCGTCAAAAATATAATTTCATTCATAGATTCCACATCTGTATTCACACGTGTACTTTAGTAAGGCTTAAGCCATATTTTGATAGCACAAATAATGTTGTTTGTTTATCCAATAAAGTACCAATCAGTATCTTGAAGTTGCCCTTAAATGTGTACAGATGACGATAATTATGTTTTGCGTAAATATCAAACGGGCAAGCAAAGGGAGACGTCACGTGAATGTTAATTCGTCCCGATTAGTATTCAAGGCGAAACAACAACTAATAAAAAGGAGGCGCGCCGTGGGGAAAATTGAAAATATCCGCAACCGTCAGGAAAATGAGGCGGGCTCTTCTCGCGGGCGTGAAATTAGAATCCCACCGCGTTTCGGACGCGCGTCACGTGGCCCCAAAGTTTGTTTACGTTTCCATTTGATTATAATCTACGCGGAATTTTCTTAACGAGCGATAGATATGCTTATAGTAAAGTTTAGAGGCTTTTTTAACAGGTTTGCACCTGCTTTATAAGATTCTGATAGAAACCATTAAAACATAAGGAAAGGAAAACTAGGGACAAAGATACAAACGCACAAACAACCAAATAAAAGACTTTCTATTATCTTCCCGCTATAGTTATTGAGCAAATGACGTCCACTATTCCATACAGGGCAAATAGCATATATCATTGAATTTTAAGATCGTAACCGCCGCATTAGTCAATGTGTGGTTGCGTGGCCCCTGACACTCCTATTGCTTTTTGGAAAAATACTCTTCATGCTATTGTATAGTTGAGCTTAGCTTGGGTAAGACAGCTTAATCTTTAAATAAAATTGGAGTGTTTGTTTGTGATATTTTTTTCTTAATGCTAATGAACATAATATAAACGGAACATACGCAATATAACAATCTAAATAAAAATTGTCTGTCTGTATGTTTGTTCCGAATAATCTGACCTAGTCAGTAGTAGTCAGTAGTAATCTCAAATTTGGATGGGACTGTTTCGGGAGGTAGCTGATATAATAAGGAAAACTTAGTCTTCTTTTATTTTTGGCAAACCTTTTTATTACGAAAAATAAAATAATGTATATCCTTATTTTAGGTTATGTTCTACTGCAGGAGAATATTTTATACCGCGGGTAATACTACGGGGAACAGCTAGTTAAGGATATGTTTAGATTTATTATTCGGAATAGCTGACGTAAGTGCTGAAAATGGTAGATGACTGTCTCTATATCCAAACACAAAGTGCCGGTGCATTCTAACAGTTCGCTCAACGCAGTAATGGAAGTACAATTATGAAGACTGAGCTATGATGGACTGTATTACGTAACTGCAGCCTCGAATGGCTTTGCTTTATTACTCATCAGATTCTACTGAAATGTTTATATGGTGGTATGTGTTTACTCGTAATATCACATTAATAACTCGTTCTGGTAATCCTTTAGATATTAGTACCGTGTATGCTACTGTTGAAGATATATACTTTTCTTACTATATCTCCGAAGGATGAGTCGGAAATAGCATAGTTTAATTACGATAAATAAATGCATGTAATACTCCGCTAGAGGGCTAGCACATCAGCTCGGTTGACGGGCAAGTCAACCAACTATATCAACGGGTAGTCATCGTGTGGGTGATTGAAGACTATTATATGGGACTCCATACTTGTGCTTCGAAATGCACGTGAAGCCGATGGTTGCAGCTACTTTCTTGCGCTTAATTGAAGCGACTTGCAAGATATTTGATACTAAGTTCCTAATTTTTTTTGTTAGATTGACGCAGATATCCTACCATACCCTACATACTAAGGCTGAAATCTATCTGCGCTCGCCAATTGCCCGGTGAAGCTGTAAAGGCCATCTGCGGCCAATAGCAGTAATCAGTTCGAGAAAAAAAACCCTACATACTGACAGTTTGAATTAAGAAAGTGGCCAGTAGTTCCTTTTTGAATTTGGAATGAATTTTAGTTTAGTTCTTCTTTAACATATATATTATTTACTTTTTAATTGAGTACGTATATCTCTAGCCAGCATTATGGTACAAAACATGGAGAACCATAGTTCGTGTGCAGTGCTCGAGCCAGCCAGCAAGTGCACTCTACGTTTGCGGTTCGAACGCCACTCATTCAAATGAGCTAGGTATTTGACCGGCTATGCTCCAATACCAGAGTCGTTACCTTTTTTTCTTTCAGCGAGCTGCCTTTTGAATTTGCGTCGATTAATCCCCTTTTAGCAATGAAACGAGTGGATTTGTTGTGTCTGGAGCTATGCGGATATTCCATTTGTGAACTAGTACGGCATTCGTGTAGTGAAAATGAAAAAATATTTATTTCAGTTCTTTACACAGTCATTGCTTTCGATGACGTATTATATTTTAGGATATTATACTATATAAAATTTGTAATTACCGATAAATGTGTTAAAAATAGTTGTTTTAAGACAAAAAACTTGGTATCTATCTAGAAGTCTTGCTTACCTAATTATAATCAATATACCGAACATTAAAATTATGTGACCTTTGATAACATTTTCCGTTTATCTTATATTTTAGTACCAAATGTCCAAATAGCCGCCGCTCAGTAATTCAGCTACAAATTCCCATTAAAAGAAAAACATTATAAGAATATAGTGTTAGCCTGCAAGATATGTGATGTGTAGGTACCTACATGCGTGGGCCTCCTACATTTTATTAATAATAAAAAATGCCATCACTAGTAAACTTAACATAAATGAATATATTCACGAATATTGCACATACCATCCACTTTGCTGTAATTAATCTTTAACGCCATTGTTCTCGTTTGTTGGGTACCGTGCGTTGTTTGTATTAATTTACTGGCAGTAATATCGGGTCGGCGGGTTAAGGCACATTAGCATGTTCAATTGTAATCTCGGCTATGGTAATGCTGGCCAAATACGCGGTGCATGCATTAAACATGCGCCCGTGTCCTGGCACATGACCTGCCCCGGGCGTTTTGCGATGTCCCCGTTTTCCAACAATGCTACCAGAAATAGTCGAGTGTACACTCAAACAATTCTGTAAGTCAATTCACTTCAATTGTACTGTGTATTTTTCATCTGTAACAATTCACTGTTGGTTATTTAATGATATAAATATTACGCGCTGTTTTGTCGACCCATGTGGTTGAAATGTGTGGAACAAATAGATGTCGGCTATAACAGCAAGGGTACCCGGTTCGATCCCCGGGCAGCACAAACCTTTGTGTGCATGAACATGTCTGTTTCTCTGTTTGGTATTGGTATGGTGCTTTTATTTATAATATGTATGTATTTACAAAAAATATACAAGTATGTTTATCCGTTGTTTAGTATCCATATTACAGGCTAATACTTAGTCTGGGGCTAGATGGTGCTATGTGAATGTCAGTGAATATATATTCTCGATCTTGTTCTACAATAACATTGTTATATCATCAGTAATACGACAGTTGGAGGCGCAATTAGTCCAGACCGCGCTCACAAATTCCATTACTGATAGAATAGGGCTCGAGAGCGCAGCAAATATAATCTGTGGTATTATTCATCCATTAATGGACCAACAGCGTGAGATGCCCTCCAATCTGAAATTCAAAATTTCTTTCAAAACAGATTCCTAAATGGAAAAATATCATCGCTAAAGTCGATTACCGTAATATCTTTTACTTTCCTTCATGCTGTTGGCATTCTTTTTAAAGTTGATTAGATGAGATTTGAATAAATCAAAATTAATGATATGTAAATGTATTACAAGTTAGAAGACGGCGAAATAGAAAATAGAACAAGCTATTCAGTAACGTCTCACTTAAAGATAGCAGACAATGTAATTGAATTAGATTTTTATCCCAGTTTCACAGGGCAAAGTTTTATTCTGGTTTATTACTTCAAGGCGTGTTCTCTTCTTATTCACGTACAAAACATATTTTATTTCGGTGAAATTATTTGAAGATCTTGCTGGCGGTGCAACGGTATTGTGAAGATGGAATTCTATTTGTAGATGTCCATTTGCGGAGGCGTTTCGTTACATTTCTTGGCTCATATAATATACAGACACGTATTTGGTGATATATTAAATAATATTCATTATTGTAAATGTAATAGAAAATTATTATTTATTTATTTGATATGCTAAACATACAAAAATATGAAATAATGTTACTATCTATATACATACCTATAACATTTGAAAACTTTATTTTTCTATAAAGTTTTGAAGTAAAGAAAACAAAATTAAACATATTAATATTTAATAATATCATAATGTTTTCCTAGTAGCAAGCCAGGCCCGGATACTATCCAATGATAGTAGTCATTACATCCACTAATCCGCATTTGGCCCACGTGGTGTGTTTCGGCCCAATTTTCCAGTACACATGCTGTGTGGTAATTAATTTAAATTCAGTGTATGTCACACACTTCTACTATTGCGATTCATTAGTTATTTTTAGTTCACGAATTAGTGGGTTTACTGCCCTTTCAAATCAATATAACAATAATATTTCTATGACTTTTCTAGTACAAAAATGCTAACGTATCTTTATAGTAATAAAGCTATTTTAAGGTAAACCTCCTGGGCTCTAATTCCGCTATTTTTTATCAACTGTCAAACGAACGTTAAATAAGTAGTAGAATACCAATTAAGAATTTCTACAAACAATTGAGACAAAATAATTAGTTCTTGACATTCTTTGATAGTAATGACAGTCATCAATAAACTTACTAGACCAAGAAACGTCAAGCAAAAAATGTCCGAGCCCCGTGACACATAGAGTACAAAATTAAAACCACGAGCATACTACTAAGTCATTATGACATGAGTAGCGCGCAATATATATATGAATGAAAATTTTGCCTAACTGACGTAATGGGCAGACTGTTGCAGCAGAACTTTTAAGTGAGATTGTGCATTTAGATAGTTATTTGTTTAACTATGATTGAGATACAAAAAATATAGAATGGGTGCATTATAAACTTTGCAGTATTAGGGTATAGCTTTTACTAAGGCAGAAAGTGCGCATTTAGATTCCACTAGTGCCATTTCTAATTCGCCAAAATGGAATCACGATCACCCTCTTCGAATAAGTACATGGTCTAATGAATTTAAATGTTATTCAATTAAATGCACATGAATTATTCAGCAAAAAAATGTTAATGTGGAAAAGAAGCAGCCTCCGCTGTTGCTACGAATTTGAGACTTTTATTTAATACTTTTATTAAGAAGTAAAGTCTCTAAGAAAAGGGAATATGACTTAAATATTCTCGTATACTAGCTTAAGTTCTCTAAAAGTATTTTAAAATAAATTTTCGTTTTATGAAACGAATAAATAATAGTGAAAATAAAAGTGACTAGGAATTGTTTTAAGGAATTCTGTTAAATTGTAACAAATTCAGAATATCCTTAATTAATGAATATGGGAAAAGAAAAAAACCTAACTTTTCTTGAATGGAAAGTACAAATATAAGCAAAATATATCTCAAATAGAGTGGCTAATTATTGGTGTACATTTGCTGTGCTACTGATTCACATTATATGTAAAATAGTGATAGTAAACTAGTATAAAATGGATTGACGCAATTAATTGTTTCCTAGTTCCTATTCAATCTATATAACTTATCAATAGTAATAAATCCTCATTAGGATAATGTTGTTCTGACGTCGAGAATTTTTCCTCTCAATTGACATCATAGTTTATTCTACACCCGTTTCCTTAGACAAGTGTTTTACATAGAGGGAACAGCCAAGTTCTAAGTAAAAATATAAAAGAGCATTGTAAACAAATGGAATAACAAGATTTATGGCGAACTACTTAAGCAGGCTATACACATTTCCGAAAAATTGAAAAGTTTGACTCTACAGCTATTTATATTACACAAATGATGTTAAAGTTGAAAATGAAAACCAAATATGGTGTAATGGTTGAGAAATTAGCTCCTACTCTCAGGGCTCTCCTATTTTCTATGCATTTTATGTATTTATTTGCAAAAACAATATAAATGTTGTTTGTACGTTAGTCCCCATAGTGGGAGTTCCCAATATGGGGGGGAGCTCTTTTCTAAAATTTATGATTAAAGGCGCTGTGTTAGCGTATCTGAAAGCTGTAAAGACCATCTGCGGCCAATAGCAGTAGTCAGTAGTAAATGATTGTAGATATTATTTATAATTAAACTATGATTAATCACAGTGATCCCAGTTTGAGAGCAGAATATTCAGTTTGCGACGGTACAAACCTGCCTTATATGAGTGGTTGTCCTTTGATTGTTTTAAATTTTTGATTAGTTTTAAATTTACACCATAAAAAGGGAAAAGTATGTATCACAATTATTTTGTTAAGTGCTTTGTTTAACCGGGCTGAAACTGCTCTTTTAGACTTGGATGGAGATATCTAGCGATATATTACAATTCGTCACAAAACTAAGCCCACATAAACTAAGGAAAGTGCCATAATTCATAATTTACCATTAAAAAAAAATCTCCAAAAATCCATAACCATCCGTTCAGTGCCTGTTGACGAATCTCATGTACTCGTGTATTATCGAATATTTGTGGTACTGGCTGTGGTTATGTCCCCTATATTGGGATCACCAAAATAGGGGACACAACAACATGACATGTGATTGCAATAAATTGTAAATTAAATATAGACCTTATCATCGTAATGTGTTTTGGCACTCGTTTAAAATAAATAGTATAGTATAATTTTAAGACAATCATTACATGTTTGTTTTTATTAAATAAGTTTGATTTTTTCAATAATGTTATTTATGAATGTAAAACATTACTGAGTAAAAGCGCCTTAAAGCGGGTGGCCAACGAACCGCGCACTCACATTTGTATTGAGGGTGAACGCTCGCTAAAGAACTTGCATTTCTGCAAGTTCTCAGTAATCATTGTCGTCGAAGTATTTTATACGTCTATTGGTTTGAACATTGCAATGTATTTGTTACTAGAACTGAATTGGCACTTATTGTTCTGTCTGCATTAGCACAAACTGATGCATTTAAAAGCTAGGACCACTTTGTGATAAGAAAACAGATAAATGTGGAGATATTCGATGTTTTCATCACTCAATCAATTTATGAAGACTGAAAGGGCGGAAAAAGGTGATAGAAATAATAATGCTCAATAAAAAAGGTGATAGAAGAAATAATAATAGGACTATGATTTTTACTCCTCTTCGTTGTCTCGTCTTCTTGTCGTCCAAATCCCTTCTTGTCGTCTAGTCAATTGTCTTAATGTATTTTTCTATATGTAAGTGTCCATTCGTAGTCGGCCAGTCATGTCTGTCGAAGGAGGCTGGACGCCACGACAAAGACCCTTTTTTAAATATTATGAATATATTTGTGTGGTGTAATGTTTGAGGTATGGGCTTCTACACCAAGGGTTTTAGGTTCGATTCTCTGGCAGTACAATCATTTGTGTGCATGAACATGTCTGTATGTATTGGTCTGGGGGTTTCAATGTATAATGTTTGTATTTACAAATATATTTATCTTTCTCTTCAAACTTTTGCAGTTCACCTCTGGACATATCCCGGTCCACTGTTTACCTCATTCAGCCTCCTCTGCGATCATTTGCAAGTCGTCTGTAAATCGGGCAGGTGGGCGCGCTATATATGTATGTTTATCCGTTGTTTAAGACCGTACTAAAGGCGTCGAGCTCAACATGGGTCATCCCCATGGATGGTGGTCGGTGAATATTTATTTATTCATTGATTTCTTTAAAAGTATGATTGAAGCATTTTTTTAATTTAATAAGAAAGTAGCAGTTTAAATAGCTTCATTATCAAAATCACTCTCCATCAATAAAGTCCCTATGTCGAAAATTGAGGACTTATAATATTTGGTTTCTGATAACGTCTAAAATCCTCAAGTAAACCATTCTATGCCAAGTTGGATGTGGGTAGATATACGTAATGCCCTATTCTTAACGCCGCGTTAGTAGGTAGAAGAATAACAAAGGGACAATCTTAGGGGCATCGTCCTGGACCCACGCATAAACTCCTATGAAAATACACTCATTTTCCTAAAAGGGTCCTCAAGCCGTCAGTATCGCAAATGAAATGAACATTGTTAAGAGGACTCAAATAAAAAAAATATTTAAGGAAAAATCTCAGGTGACGACTTGTTACTTACACGTGTTGTGGTTTCGAATGAAAATATTTCGTGATATTTCTTTCGATGCGCATTTTTTTATTTAAACTGTTCTATATCCACGGGTAAAATATATAAGACAAAGAAACATACGGGATAATCTCAGTACTATCTCGTTTCATTGCGATTAATACGAGTATGTTGTAAAAGCAAAAGAGATTTCTGCTGAGTCATTCAAGTTAGATTTTTCAAATTGCGTTTTATTGAAAATTAAATTCCGTTTTCCATTATTTCCATAAATTGGTTTTGATGTTTTACATAATCATCAAATATTAAATAAAATATCAACTAAGTAAATGATTTCATGTTCTCTCCAGATAAGGCACAAAGTCAATAAATTCCTCTCAATGATATTTAAAATCATTTTTCAAAGGAAACTCTCCTGTTAATTTTAATTAACGTAAAAAGCGTACAAAAGCTAAAACTTAATAAAAAAACTGGTTTGTTAACGAGGCCAAATTCGAAAAAGTATACAATTGGAATTAAAATTGTGTGCCAAAATATAAAAATAAACCTTCGCAGATCAGCAAAAGCATGAAATACGTAAGGAAATCATAATAATCTGAATGAAGCAATTAATGTTTGACCGTTTTAAGAATAAATACCGATGTAACTTTTCAGTTAATTTGGAAAATACAATTAAAGTGAAGGATAGGCAAACGAAATAGGTACAAGCTTTGAAGTAGGAGCACGTCAGCGCCCTTCCCAATATTATCTTTTGTGAACTTTGTAAAAAGTGATGAGTTCATGAAAATTAATTAAAGCAGAGGCGTGTACAACATAATGAAGTATGAAAATAAGAAGCACGCGATTAAATCGTGCTGATCTGAGTAATTGGGAGTGTCCTGTTGTTATTCTTGAAAATGTTTATCTTGCTCTGTCATATCCTTGTTAGAGAGAGAGGCTCTTAGTGATTCAAGGATCGGTAATGCTAGAATCGCAGGCCAGATTCCGCGTTCGATCGACCGTGACTCCTCCGGTATTTGGAGGCTTGTTGAAGTGGCGAGCACTTGACGTGAAGCCGAGTATTGTGCTAGAGACCGAACCGCCCGTTGTGCTTCAGATAACCTTTGGCCCAATATTTTGATTGAACCGATGTAATGCAGCAAGGTCGCAGTCATTGTGCCGCCATTGTGCGCGACCCGATCTCATTTGGAGCATCCAATTATTGTAAACCGAACGTTATGAAAGCTATCCATCAATGTAACAATAACAGTCTATTGGGTGCCTTTGAGAAATACTCTAAACGGATCGTTATCATTCCAAATCTTCGTTTTGTTGTTTACTTGAGTCGGGGCCCTTCTTTTAAGCTAACTTTGATAAAGCTTTACACGTAGATCATATATTATGGTCAGCGATAAAAGATCTTGCCATCTGTCATAAAAACTCAGATGATGCGATTCACAGGACCAAACGTTTCAAATTTGTCTAACAAATTTGAAACGTTCTGAAAACCTCATTATTGAAAGTCCCTTTCCTTTTGTATTCTGCAGCAACAAACAAACAAAATAATAACCGACTAAACATTATTCACAACATACACAGAATCCATTTTAGTTGCGGTGGTGAGGTTCAGAACTCGTGCCGCGTGAAACAATTACTCGTTTCGCAAATTTCAAACATCTAAATGTGTTTCGGTGTCCTCTTAAATTTAGCTTAATTCCTTAGACCGCAGATAAGGGTGTGTTCCCGAAGGATGCACGGCGCTCGGGATTCGAGTATGCCTTATCATGCCTCGAATTACAATGTCAAGGAGATGAAATAAATTATTTATTAAACACTGAATTAGGCACGACGTATATTTAAAGGTACAGCGAATTGTGGATATTTATTAATCTTTCATCCCGCTGGATGGTTGGGGGATGATGTGCACTGATTGTGATGTACTATCCGGTTATTTTTTGTTGAAAACACTTTTTGTTATTTAAGCAAATTATGTTTACAAAAATCGTTAAAAACTGTTATAAGAAACATATTTTTTATTTAAGATCATGATATTTTTTTAACCCTTTGACCGCCAATGACGCATTAAACCACTAGACACAATGGATTTTCTATTGTGGCTGAATTCCCAATGTTCAATGGGTTAAACAATCTTAATAATATGACATTAATTTACGAGCAAGCAACTAGGAAAAGATACTGTAGAAGTAGTAGTCTTACACACTTTTTTTTTCCCAAGGCACAAGGCAAACAAATGCATTCATATTTTAACAAATCGAAGTCCACAATAATCACTTACTAATTTATGCTTTAATAATAAGTGACCGAAATCGCATCATTTAGATGAATGCCGCCGGAGGTCACACTCAATTATTAAAACCAACTGGTCGAAACGTTTAATTGCCCCGTGCTGTAATTTAACCTGTCAAATCTGACGTTTGCTGTCAACAGAGGATCATCGTTTATTTTGTACGACCTTTTGTCTTAAATTAATGGTGACATCTCAAAAGTAAACAGAGCTTTTAGATTTGTTTTGTTTTGTAATTTGTAAATTTCAAGGGCAAATACGACACGTACTTCTTTTTCATAATTCAAACGTATTACTTTTTGGTAAAATGATTAAAGTAGCACATTTATTGCACAGAGCGTCAGTGGCTCAATGGTGTGGACTGCTGTCTTCCGATCGGGAGGGCGCAGGTTCAAATTCCGCCTCGTATCAATGTGATTTCGGATTTTCGAAATTATATATACGTTATTCGATGCACTTACAGTAAAGGAAAACATCGTGAAGAAACCTGCGCACGCCTGCGAAGAGATCAAAGGTGGGTGATGTCGTCCAATTCGTCCAAGCTTTAAAGTCCTAAATTTTGATTGCACAATGCACGAATCAAATCAATTGTTACGCTGCATTTGTTTACTGTACGTGTTCTTCAAATGTCTATAAATCAATATTATGGTCACGGCTGTATGTTCTCTTCCTTAATTTCCATTGAAAATGTAAAAATAAAGCCATTATTATGATAACCTCGACCGTTCAAATAGAAAAGTCAAGGGCGTAAGTACAATGTTATTGTTTCCTAAAGGCGCGCAGGCGCATCAAATATAGCAATAAATTTAAATGTTTCAGTATGAATGCTATCGATCATTAAAAATATTAATTGGGGTCCCGCGAGAGCTATTAGCGGAGTGTAGGTGCGACGTAGGATTCAATCGTTAATTATTCAAGACAAGGCTAAAATTAAAAATAGTGAATCATTTATTTCTGCCTTTTTAGTTTTTGTGGGATTGACAAGACAAATAACATATTAAGTTCTGTTTTTATGTTTCTCTTGCTCTTTTACCTATTGCAGTCTACTGTTGAACTTAGGTCTCCAAGTAAGAGTTCTACAAGACTGGATTGCTCTGGAAGTTTAGTTATCAAATTATTAAATAGAATTTAAAAATATTGTTATTTAGTAGTCAAGAGCTTCTGTTTCATCATTCAATTCTCCAAAACTTACTCATATTGTATTTAGTTTTGATATTCTGAATAACATACGTATAAAGCCAGCAATAGTATAGATAACATATTAAACAACATCGATATATTGTAACAGACATTAGTTTCATAATATGAAATGATATCAGCCTCAAAATAGACTTAGTAGCAACGGAACCTGATGGTCTGTATAATTTGTTGAGCATAATTCGATCGATAATTTGTTCGAGTACAAAGATCTGTCGAAAATAATTGGTTTATTTATTTTTAAGGAAGTTAATGATAAAATGGAAGTCTCAACAAGCTATTTTATATGCAAGCTCCTTAAACACCCTGATTCATCAAACGAAATGGGCTTTACTATTTACGTTTTATTGAGAATCGTGGCTAACCTCGCGCAATTCTAGGCAATACCAGGTGTGATTATATTCACGACTTGAGCTACAGAGCAATCAAACATTATTATTGGCGAAGGAACCATTTGCAGAATGCTCCTTGGCATAGAATTATAATGTGTAAGGAAAATGTACTCTCTGATCAAAGCGATGAGAGAATAATTCCAATGATATCGATGACAGAACGTTACACAGTGCTAGTACACAAACTGCTATTAGATTTAAAACAAATAAAGTAAGTATGTTAAGAGGAGGTTCGTTACATTCGGTGAAAATACTACGATACTACAAATCATCATTTCATCATTACAACCTAGAAAGTCCACTGCTGAACGAAGGCCTCCCCTAATGATTTTCACGCAGACCGATCCTTGCAGTTGACATGCATCTGCTACCCGCCACCTTAACCAGATCATCAGTCCATCTGGTTGGGAGTCGGCCTACGCTTCGTTCCGTTACCACAATGTACCTTAAGTATTAATTATTTTGCGTCGTAGGTTTAAAACATTCACAAACAATGTAATCTACTTTTCAATAGAGTGTCCACAAATA
>PQWD01009198.1:0-176592 GCA_019425675.1 Leucinodes orbonalis
TAACAATCCCATACTAAATTTGCCAATTTCATAAAATTCAATTTCACTTTAGGTACTTCCATATTTTGATAAACAAACAATTTAATATCTAAAACCGATACAATTACGATTCATTTTATTTCTAACTATAATATTTCATACATAAATAGGTTCAGCAGACAGGTCCCTCTACTTACATTCCAATGTATAATAACAGATTCCTTTACAAAAATCTTTTATGAATTAATAAATGGGTGTAAACAAAAAAAATATCTACCAGTTACTTAGTACGTATGTATAAAAATCACACTGTTTGTGACTTAAAATTTCACACATTAAAAAAACGCATCTTCCTTACCTACCATTTCAATTTCTCTATTAACCTTTTAAATACAATTTCAATCAGAACTTTTCTACTCTTTAAAATAACACATTTCTTTCTATTTTTCCTCCATAAAACATTCTGGGCACAACAGACTTATCACAATATTTTTTTATTCTCATTCTTGGTACATTTTACCTCATTTGGGTAATATTCACTCTTGGGCCTGCAGGTCCCTTTATAAAATTATTTGGTACATTTTGTTTCCTTTCACATTCTAATCATTACGCAATATACACTACTGCTCCACGCAGCTTTATTCGTAGGGGCATATTTTAAGATCAAAGATCTCCAACTATTTTCACGGAGAGAAGCTCGTCTACACCATGATCAAATAAAGGATCTGTCACCTATATTGTACCTTGTACCATTATAACATTCATATTATAACTTTTCTTCAATCAATACTTCTTAATTTCTTATTTATTTTCCATAACCACTCATTATCATATTAAAAGGTGTTTGCTTTGCTTAAAAGGTGACTTCGACCTTAATTAATAAAATGTAAACTTTCTTTGAATGAAAATAAACATTTTTGATTTTGATTTTTGAAATAGTATAAATGATTTATTTTACATTTGGGTGATCAGTCCAATTGCATCATAAATATACATTTAACTAAAAAAACCTAACATTCAACAAAACCTTTCATCTAAACATCAAACCTACAATAACCATTATCTTTCTTTATCATTATTCAATCGTGCCTATTTAACATTAAAAACTTTTAGATTCAAACGATATCATTAGTCATTTCAATTACTATTCACTCTGCATTTAAAATTACAACACACTTATTTTAAACATTACCAAGATATCATTCGGTGTTACACTATATAGAATTACATTTCAAAGAATTCACAGTCATCACAGTGTTGTTATTGAACTCTAATATTACAGTATGCACCGCTGCTGTTGGTAACCAGACACATTGGAACAAATAACGCTGATTTAATAAACATAATGTATCTGGGAATGCACACTGCATGTTAACTACCTAAGCAAATATCTAAGTTCTAATACTTTATAATGTTATCAATAATACGTATATATGTAAAAATAAAACATATTGATTGAAAGTTTTAATTTTAGATACAACCAAAAATTCCAATTAGAAAATAAACTTTTAAACTTTCAAATTGGGTGAATAGATTAATTGCTTTAAATTACGATAAAATGACAACAATTCGTATCTACTTATTAAAAAATTTATAATTTTAACCATACACTTCTTGCGTTTTGATGACTCAAAATTATTTTCCACAGATTGTAAAAAAAAATAACATTTTACTCACCAGATTGTTTGATCAAATTTCAATTACTAAAAATATATAATAGTGATTCTTGACCTGTCCGCTTACCTTATTAAACCTTACCGTGTACATTGTTATTAACAAAAGAAAAGAGAAATATTAGAAGTTTGAGGTTCTTCTTAATAAGACCTCAATTTAATATATCTATTTCAAATAGTTATTTCAAATTCCCATAGAGATAAATATAAAAAAGACTAAGGTAAAAACACATCACTGCACTAAGTTTATTGTTTTCTTTTCACACAAAGATCTTCATTTTACCTGCCGGTTTCGTCCAAAAAACTGCCCATTCCTTTAGCTGCTAAATCCTTTGACTTCGTCTCCCCCGGCAGCCAGCAGATCGCCACATCCGACAGGAACATCTCCCGGCAGCCAGCATCTCCACAACATCTGACTCGAACATCACCCGGCTGCCAGCAATCTTCATTCTTCATATTACGGCAGCCCACATTTCGCCAGTCGATATTTTATTTCTTCATTTCGCCTTATATTTTTTTTTCAAATCTCTGAACTCTTTCGCACAGCACTGCCAACAGCAGCACTGGCAGGGTCGCCATGCAATGTGGGAACGGGAGACGGAATGAAACTATGTGTTCGGTGTGTACTCCGAGTATATTGTATATCAAATAACTTACAACTATGCTATATATAACTTATGTCTATGTGTGAGGGAGGTTGTTTACACACACTACAGTAGGCAAATGATTGTCTAAACGGTTCAACTGATGATAATAATTATAATCAATTATTGATAAAGGATATCCAGCAGTAGACTAGTTTTAGAGTGGAGACCGCGTCTCGGCTAGCGTAGCGTGGTGGAGGCTGGATGAGGAAAGCGAAGGACCGGGATATCTAGCGCTAAATAGGGGAGACCTATGTCCAGCAGAGAACTGCCATAGGTTGAAGAGAGAGATTGATTGGCACCCTATAGACCTTTAACTCCGGAGACGAGGAGAAGAAACAAGTGCGTTAGGCTAAGGTTTGGAACCTTAAAAAGAGGAAATGACTTCACTCTAGCCAAGCGGGTCAGTCATGAATCTAACACACTTTTTTTGTGTGCGTGCGTACGTGTGTGCGTTTTCACAATTACGCTTTGATTCCTCAACACACAGTTTTTTGTGTGTGTTTGTGAATGTGTGCGTATGTGCGTGTTGTGCGTTTAACACAATTACGCTTTCATTTCTCAACACACAGTAAATCGCTTTTCAGTTAAAATCCCTTAAACGGAGACCTGCCCAGCTATGGTATCGGTATTCGATAGAACCTATGGAAACCTTTGCTCACCGCGGGCCGGAGACACCAGAGACAATCCTGAAGCACCAAGTTATGGAACAGCGGAAACCTGTACCACAAACAATGAGGAGTGATGATGCTTGGGTGCCGGGTATGGTTTTATACCATTGATATTCTGTATATATAAAGGTAGATACGCCACCCGTGCCTCAAAAACGAACCGCTAAAGAGAATACAGTTGTATATTATTTGTTTAGGTTAGGTTAGGTTAGGAAACATGTATATGTAGCACACAATACATATTTTGCTGTCGCTGAATTTGGAACACTTTTTCCATTATTTTGTGAGCATATCACGAATCTATACTTTTTATATCATTGTTTATTAAATAGGAAATTAGTTACCCAGATCAATGTCAGACATATATAAACAATTTTACAAGTGGTTGACTCGGTACTGAGTCGTCTAGGTTGGTACCACCGCAGTGCTAGACAGGCAGAGACTGCATAGTGAAATACATGAAGTCACTTTATGCGATGTATACTAGTTTGGTTGGAACATTGCAGGCAGTACCTTGATTGTCTGTGAGCAGGATTTGAACCCGGAATCCTTAAGGTCATAAATTTCTCAACCATTACATAATAATCTGATAAGCAATCTGCAATAAGCAGATTAAGAGTCAGCCCCAATAGCATCCTAAAGACATTGACAGACCGACTCACGTCGCTCATGTGGCAGTACTTTATGAGAAGGGTACGTACCCTTCCCGTAAATAATGTAAATAAATTAAAATGTTTGTACATTAATAATTTTGAGTAACTTCTAACCCATATGGATGTATTAAGTTGTCCGAAATAAACGTCTATTACTATTATAACAAGGGTTTTGGCGATAAAGCCAAAGAATTTCAGAATTCGTATTTATATCGACAATAAGAACATATTACATATTTACATTTCTCTGAAAAAAAGTAACGAATAATCTTTTACAGGTCCTAAACTAATGCCGAAATACATCAAAGACGAAGCAGCACATAACTTCCGCAACTTAAACATCCTCATTTGGTTCAGTTATAAAGACGAAGCAACAATGGATTTGGAAGTATACGGAACAGCTCGTCCCCACTGGTACCATCCCCACCCAGAACAAACTACCACAGAAGTAACCAGCTCTACCAGTTCTCAAACTACTCGTATACCACGACCGCTTCGTCAAATACCAAATGTTTGCTATCAAATTTTGAAGTTCTCATACAGAAATCCACGATATATCTTATATGAAGAATCAGAACGTCCATATAAACTAACTACAGTTAATCCGAATAAGTTTACTTCTGCATCAAAACTTCCAACAAATCTTCCAGTGAAAAAGCCAGGCTTGATTTGTATATAAACAGAAATAACAGGCGACTTAAAGAATCACTTAATGTTTCGCAAATAAAAGCAAGTGATAAAAGTCTTGGAAATGTCAGGACATTGAATCCGTTTCGACTGCAAAAGGCGATGTTACGACATGCTGAAAGGTTGGCACAGAAAAGAAGAATTTAATGACAATAGTTATTACTAAAATAAAATGTCTACTTCTTAACGAAGGCTTCCCTAATGATTTCCACGCGCACCGATTGTAGCAGTTGACATCCATCTGCTACCACCACTTTAACCAGAATTATCAATCCATAACTCCACTCGAAAACCTTTCACCCCATCGGCCTAAGTGGCGTGCACTCCATATAATTATGCAAATAAGCAGTGCATACCTGACAACCCAGAAAATCTCCAAAATACTGAATGGTTCCCACTTATTCGCCGATATTACGCTACAGATTTGAAACCATAGCGACTTGCTTTCACCAAAGCTGTTTAGTATTTTAGTAAAGTAAAATTTATTCAGAGAACAATTACAACATTCACTGTTAAACAAAATTAAATCAACAATTTTAAATTTATGTAATTGCACTGAATGGAAGCCTACTCAGCGTAGTCAGAACAACCACAGGATGTCCTGACGCTGGTCTTCCGTAGACACCGTTGATGATAAAGGAGCCACTACGCCGCGTTCACCAATACAATGGTCTACAGCTATATAAAAAAGATACAGATATAATAATGAATAATAAATATTTAATTGTTTTTTCAATTGTATTTTGTATCATCATCATCATCATTACACGTAATTATGTCCACTGCTGAACGAAGGCTCCCCTTATGATTTCACGCGGACCGATCCCTTGCAGTTGACATCCATCTGCTACCCGCCACCTTAACGAGATCATCCGTCCATCTGGTTGAGGGTCGCCTACGCTCGCTTTCCGTTACGCGGACGCCACTCGAGAACCTTTCCGCCCCATCGGCCATCGGCTCTACGCACTATGTGCCCTGCCACTGCACTTCAACTTGCTAATCCTCTGGGCTATGTCGGTCACCCTATTCTCCTACGGATATCATCGTTTCGGATTTTATCGCGTAGGGAACACCTAACATAGCCCTCTCCATAGCACGCTGAGCAACCTTGAGTCTATTCAAGAGGCCCTTAGTGAGCGACCACGTTTCCTTCCGTATGTCATAACTGGCAACACACACTGGTCAAAGATATATATTTTTGTATATGATTTGACTTTCATAAGTGCTTTTGTAAGCCTTATTTGAATAAATGGATTGTCACTATAAGTTTAACAACAGCGACAATTTGACAAAAATAACAATTATTTATTGCTTTTGCGATTACTGTCACTCACTTTGCATACACTCCGTTCGGTATTCTTTAAAAATGTTTGCACTTATTCATATTGTAAGTCTTGGAATACTTCTTACAAACTGTTTCCTAGGATGAGCGGTCGTCTGAGATTCAGGTTAGTTATTAACCTAGTTCAGACGCAGATGAATATCAGATTAGTTAGTTGTATTTACATAAATAATCTATTTGTGAATTTAGATTGTAATTGCATATGTATTAGTAACTTTATGTTTAGAATTCTACTCATGCATGCATGCAATTTCTGTGCATGCACTGATCGGTCATCGGTTCTACGCAATAGTACCCTGTCCTCTGCTACTTCCTTGCTAATCGTACGTGTTATGTTTGTCACTCTAGTACCTTTACGAAAGTCTCTGCTTAGGTGGGTATATGATATTTTATGTGTATTTTGGTTTGTTCATCCTCAATCTAAGTTTGAGCGTCATTCGGGAGTCGGTCACGTGCTGCGCAGGTCATTAGATTCGACTCCGGCCTTATACGAATGTTTTAACAAGCGCAGATCTATCTCTTGGACTCGTTTGTTATAATTATTTTAAATACTTCTTTTTGTCGAATTAATGTTGACTCTCGCAGTGTTGTAGAGTAATATGTTTTACCTCGATCATGACACAGCAAAAACCAGTAAAGGATGGTGTAAATAACCTAGGTAATTTCCCCTATCATCATCATCAGCTCATTAAACGTCCCCATCGAGGGGCGAGCCTACCCGTATAGGGTGATTAGGCTTAGTCGTCCACGGGGCCCAGTGCGGATTGGACGACTTCACACACACCTTCGAACCACTGAGCCGCCGACGCTCCAATTAATTAATCCTCCAATAATTTCCCTATAAATCACGAAAATAAAATGATTGCACAGAGCCTTACTCTACATTTGTTTCAATACTAGACTACCGATCTGTGCGTTTTGCATATCATATCTTGCTTTTGATAAATATTTTTGTTTTTGTTTATAGTTTGAAATAGGATATTATGGGAATTTTCTCAAAAATTGATAAGTAGCTTTAACATTTCTCTCCAACAACTTTTCCTTTACATATATTTTACATATTTGTAAACGTAACATATATAAATAAAAGTGTTGGTCCAGTGCGCTCGATGTTACACATATGTTTACGTAAAGGTCAAACCGCACTAGCGAGTGCAGCGAAGAGGCGCTGCATGACAGTGGAGCGGCACGGTAAGAAAAGTATTCTATATATATAAGATAAACAGCAAAGTGTTAACACAGAAGAGCATTTAATGATTCAGGATTGTATAAACTGTATGACAAAGAAAGTATGATGTAATCGTGTTCAATTACAATCGCGACTTTCAACTGCAAAATATAAAACGCATGGATTCAATATAATAACTACCTAGTTACCCTACCTACTTCTCTCCGCCAATTTTTGGGTGGTACTGTCAGTGTAAAGTAAGTGCACGAGTGGGCTGTTGTGCACATGTAGCTGCAGTTCTTTGGTATTTAGGATACAGTAGGTACATGGAAGAGAAAAAAGTCAAACGATCACTTACAATGACTACATCCTAGACGCCGCTACGTTAGTGGTCTGATGATAATGACGGCGAAAACTCGAGTTAATTATTTTTACTATTTTCATTCCTAATTAACGATAATCTAACTTGTTTCAGTATATTATTAACTTAATGATATTATTAAACTTGACCATTTTTTGTTTCAAACATAATAAATTATTTGACTTTATTTCGCTTGTTTCTTACATACAATTACCCTTAGTTGGTAAATATATGAATAAAAATCCAAAACTGTTCAGGGAAAAATATACCTATGTTATTGACACCCATCCTTTTATCATTATCGGTAATTTTACTAGCTACAGTTCCCTAATCCCGAAACACAAGTGCAAAGCATTTCTATTTTACGGGACGATATCTGGCATTGCGGTGGTACTTACCTAGACGACTCAGTACCGAGTCTACCACCTAGTTAATTAATTAGGCTGGTAAAAGATCTGTCGGTGCGTTTGGCTGAGGCTACAGGGGACTCCAGAGCTGGCAGCTCCTTGGTCCTGGCGGCTCCTGCTTCTTGGTCAAAGAATAAGCATTGCTATTCAGCGCGGGAATGCTGCCAGTGTTTTGGGAGCCCTGCCTCAGTCAGACGCACTTTTCGACTTTGTTACATAATATATTATATATTTGATATTTCATTTAGTATTTAACTTTTTAATTATAATAAATAATTGTATTTTCAGTTATATTATGTATGTTTTAGTAATAAATTAAATTATTTATAAAATATATTTGGCTGGTTAATTTATATTTAAAACTAAGAAGAATTTATAGTACTTTACTTTAAATTTCACCAGCGAAATACCGGGTATGAGAGACTTAACATCTGTTGTCTCCGATGACGGGCGCAGTGCGGTATTGATGGGGGATAATAACTGTTGTTTCCTTGAATGGCGCTCTGTCATGGTCAGTCATATCACTTACCATCATGTGAACGTTCTGATCGTCATGTTCACTTAGTAACATAAAACCTTACCTCAGATGCACACGGTGATTCAAATATTCTGTAAGCCAAACATTATTACTTGAAATGTCAGTAAAATTTAATGCGAAACGCAATCAGGTAAGCCGCTAACAAGGAGCAATAGTTAGACGCAATCTAGAAAGTCAAAGCACAAGTTATCTCTATTCAAATTAATCTATAGAGATCTGAACGATCAAACATTATTCTTTATTTAGTAGACTGCGATTAGTTTAGGCTGATTTAAAATTATGCTAAGCTTTGAGTACAAGCAGGGCAATGAAATAAAATCAATGGAATGTTGATATCCAGCAAATTGCTATAAGAAATCGTGATTTTAAAATTAGTGACGAGAAATTTTTTTTTTCATACTAGTATTACAGGGTCAACACAAAACGTTGAAAAAAGTGTTCAGGCTACATAAACAGTCCATAAACATTATATTAGCGTGCAATCCTTTTTTAAAGTCAAGTTTACCTTTTTGCCGATTTGATTACCCAAATTGTCTCAGATTTGATTAATACAATATTAATTTATGAACCTCTTTTGTGTGAAATTGTCCCCTTCCGTGGACTGTTCGGATACTACACACGTTAATTTGGACATGTTTTAAAAATATTCCAGAAACGAATAGTTTAATTTTTTTATGAAATGAACATTACAAATAAAGCAACTATTTAAACATGAGTTCATAAAAATATTATCATTTCTAAATTATGAATAAAAACATATAAACATATTGTTCTGATATTCATTGTCTTCTTCTGTAGGCCCGAAAAATATGCAAAAATTTAAAAATTTAAATTGAAACTGTTATTTTTTTTAAATCGTTTTGGCGTTACTGTTTACTTCATCTGTCACTTGTTCGTTATTTTGATTAAATCGTGTTAATGATTGTGAAGAATCATTATTTAAAGCGTTACACAAGATTTTGGTCGTGTTTGGTAAGTCTCTCCTGTATTGCGTATATGTTGGTAAATGTACCCTTTATAGATAAATGAGACCTAAACTTTTACGCATATTAAGGATCTGGTTACAAAATCTAATTCGTTTTTATTCTAACCTCAAAATGTAGCACGCCATCTTTAATATAATTGCATTTGTCCTTCCTGTAGACATCTTTTTGTAGACACCTACTCTTCTAGTGCCAAAAACAGTTTATAAATTTTATAAAAATGTTTTGTTACTCAGATGATGAAATCCAATTAATGATTTATAACTATCCCCTTTTAATGAGTTTCCGGCATTTTTTTGGTATGTACCGCTTGCAACGTGGTCAATACCTATTGCACGCAACTTATATGCTTAAAACGATACTGTATGTAATGTCTTATGTATTACAGTTTCAACTTTAAGTGATTGTTATAGTTACGATTCCACGAGCAAGTATTACTAAAATCAGCCTTCCGAGAAAGAGAAAAAGAAGCAGGCATGAACAAAAGAAACTCAGTATTAAACGTGTGTGACAGTCATGTTGCGAAGGGAAATGACGTATCGAATTTGGATGGTTTTATGGCATGTGTAAGCGTTAATTGTAGAGGCATACTCGTAGAAACTTATACGATCGACGAGTCCAAGTTTTCTGAATTCGAGCTTGTTTTAAATGAGAGTGCCACACGTCCTTTCAAAGGAACTCCCGAAATACATCAAGCAAAGCTTGATTGAAGCTGGAGTATTCAGAATCCTAATAATATCCGTGCTAGACGATTAAGCTGTTTAAATTGCACAGCCCATGAAGAATGTTCGCATTACGAATAAGGACAAATTCAAATACAGTTCAAAGTTCCGAGTTCCCCTTCTAATTCTGAATTAGTTTATTTTAATCAGGCGAAAAATAGCCTAAGTGTGGACTTGGGCTATTTTTCACCTGATTTTCTTCAAGCAACCTTCCAATTATAGTAATAGCCCAACTGGCGCTCATTCTATTCCATCTCCAGATAGCCCAGGAACAAGTGAAGCTAGAACTGAGTCAATAACACCCGGTTACTTTGAAAGATTAACACCAGATGATTTGATTCAAAACCAAAATTCAGTAAGCCAAAGTCCTGTTAAGAGATGGAGTCGCTTCTTTTCAGACAGTTCTGATTTATCCTGAGAAATAATAAATAAGAAATGACATCTGTTTACCATTTAAGACGGTTGTAACGATGAAAATATTTTTTTGAATTTTTTCTACAGGAAAAATGTCCATTCTGTGAATCACTTTTGATTATTTTTTATTATGTAAACTACAAGTATTCTCAAATATTATTTATTTAGTAAGAATAGCGAATATCATTTTGAGCATACTATATATGGGTTTTTTAATGGATGGTAATAATTTGATTGTTTAAATAAGATTAATATTATCTGCTGTAGACAAGTAAGTCTTTTCTGTGTGCAATGAAAAATCAAAACTGTAATTTTTGGCAAAAATATGAAAGACTGATCTGTGTCGATAACAATAAGAATAAACAAAGAGTATTACTTAAATATAGGCTGAATTTCAAAATGAAATATAATGTTTATTTTTTGGAAATTGTGAATGCCGCAATTTGTGTTTGACCCTACAGCAAACAATATCTATTAAATAATTAGTTACAAAAATACTCCTCCTTCTCATATTACTTCGCCTTTATGGTGCAAAAATGCTATATTATCATCATCATCAATCAGCTCATTAAACGTCCCCACCGAGGGACACGATCCTACCTGCGGATTGGACGACTTCACGCACAACCTTTGAATCTCTTCGCATTCCTTACGATGTTTTCTTCACCATAAGAGCGTCGGATAACGAACATATGTTTTCGAAATTGAAAATACATCGGTACGTGTCTGGATTTGAACCTCAGCCTCCGGTAGGAAGGCGACAGTCCACACCACCGCCACCGACGCTCTTTATTATATGTTTCATTATATACGTACATGAAAGAGTAGGTGGTAGACTCGATACTGAGTCGTCTAGGTAGGTACCACCGCACTGCAGATATCGTCACGTGAAACAGAAGTGCTAGTCTAGTGTTCGGGAAGTATTAAAAAAATCGATATTTTAATAGTAGCGTCCCAATACATTTACCATAATCTAGTTTATGTCCACAAAAATATTCATTTGTTTGAAAAAATTGTGAGTATAACTTATACTAGAGCAAAAACAAACTTGCTGTCCCAAATCTTAGACTAAGTAAGTAGGAAAATCATTGTTGAAAAGGCATAACATTCTTTAATAAAATACCACAATATCTTGCCGAATTGCCTTTTCACCAGTTTAAATTAAAGATTAAAAAAACCCTCATGAAAAAAGGTTACTTACAATAGAAGAATATTATCGGATAAAGATGCGTGGTCTTGCACTTAGTGTTCCAGTTACAAAATCTTTGTAATAAATTTATTGTAAAGCTATTTGTAGGTAAATGACAAAATGTAACCACTGATATAAAAGATTAAAAGAGTAACTCGAGTTTCTTGCCGTCTTCTCGAAGATCCTACTTATTCCGAACCGGTGGTAGAGTCACAAAAAATATGATAATAATAACAATTGACGATTCAAAAGTATCTGTAACAGATTTATTTGAATAAAGATTTTTTTTCTTTCTTTCTTTCTTTCTTTCTATGCACTTTTGTGTTCGGCATGAGGGCACTGTAGCTAGTGAATTACCGGGTATAAGTGACCTAACATCTGTCGTCTCGGGTGTCGGGCGCAGTGCGGCATTGACGGAGGATATAACTGTCTATCAGTTGTTGGTCTCCTTCAATACCGCTCTGTCATGGTTAGGCGTGTCACTTACCATCGGGTGAGCGTCCTGACCGTCCTGTACACTTATAGAATAATAAATAAATAAAAATAACTTCAGAACTTGTAAGCAAGTCTATTCACAACATTGTTTCTTACAATAATAAATAGACCAAAGGGAGAAAGTGGTCGCACGGGACTCGAACCGCAGATCGTATCTGTATTATTGTTTACACTTGTTACCAATCCATGGTACAAGGTTGCGTTTAGTTTATTTCAATAACTACTACTCAATGTATATCCATAGCATAATGCCCATTTGGTGTAACGGTTGAGACGTCGGCTACTACGCCTAGGGTAGGGTACATACATATTATACATAGAAAACACCCAGACCAATACAAACACACATGGTCATGTACACAAAATGTTTGTACTGCCCGGGGATCGAACCCGGAACCGTTGGTGTAAGAGCCGACGGTCTCAACCATAGATTTCCCAATACAGGAGATGGGGCAAGCCGCGTTTTTAAGTGCGACAAATGTAAGCTTAACGAGCATACACTGGCTGCAGTTTACGCTCTGTGAGACGAGTCAAGACGCACGAATATTAGAATAAATTACCGTTTTTGCCCAAAATGCCATCCTGTGCAATTGTAACATGCCATCATCGCAATGAATCAGTAAATTTACCAAGAAATATAATAACTTTTCACAGGTAAGAACCAAAAAAGAAATTGCGACACTGGCTGCCTTATAAACTTGGCGGCTTGTCCAGTCTAATGTATATTCGGATGTCTGTGGTCTCAACCATAACACCAAAAGGAACGTTGAAATATAGAAAATATTTCGTGAAAGCGTGCTCGCGAATCCGTCATTCGATTACAACGGCTTTTCGCAAGGACGTACCACTACCCAAACATACGTTAGGCTGCCAAGCCCCTCTGCAACGCCCTAAGCCGAGGTTCGAGTCCCACTCTGGGCCGCCCTTAGGCTCGTTGTGTAAATGATTAAGCCTGAAAGCCATATGCGCTCGTCACGCGCCTGGGGAAGCTGTAAACCCTCATCTGCGTCTAACAGTAGCAGTCAGTTCGATAAGAAAGGCTTACCCACTTTATATTTTTTTCGCAGCAGTGTGCGCCGTGACAATGGCATTCGAAACCACATATAATTACCTACTTTTTATCAAAAGCACTGTCTTATTCGCTAACTTCATCAACATAAACGCCCCCCCCCCCCCCCCCCACCGAGGGGCACGAGCCTACCCGTTGTGTTCAGGCCTTAGTCGTCCACGTGGGCCAGTGCGGATTGGACGACTTCACGCACAACCTTTGAATCTCTTCGCAGGCGTGCGCAGGTTATTCACGATGTTTTCCTTCTTCGTAAGAGCGTCGTATAACGAACATATAATTCGAAAACCATTGGTACGTGTCGGGATTTGAACCTCAACCCTCCGGTCGGAGGGCCACAGTCCACACCATTGAGCCACCGACGCTCCATAAAGTTCCATTCGCTAACTTATTTCATAAAAAAACATTGTCCACTAGATAAATAGGTCGCCCATACAAAAGGCTATCGATATATTTCATAGCCTTTCTCATGCAGTATTTCTGAGTCGTTGGAGAACAAACAGACAAGTTCAAAGAGCACGCCGCGGGATAAATCAAAATAAATAGGAGAGCACGATGTAGGGAGTCCATGCTTCTAGGGTTTGTATGTAGGATTAAAATTATGTGTCACTATGTTCTGGCAGATTGGCTTCACCGATTTAATTAAATGAGAACGGGATTACCTTGTATGTAGTATAGTACCTTGTACATATGGATGGTAAAAATTGACGTGTCGTTATATTCTTACAAAATGGCTTGAGTGATTTTAATTGGGTCAGATCAAAGTGAAATCGAAATTCATATAACATTAAAACAACAGATTATGTAGAAAAAAAGAAAGAAAACCATTTAAGACACAGGTTACAGGTTTATGAGAGTCATAGTGATTTGCATATGATATAATTTATTATTATTAAAAAATAATACTCAAATGTTGAGAGACCAAAGAAAAAAATGAATCAGATTTGGTCAAATGGGCCTAGTCCCTAAGTCTCAGCATAAGCTAACGTGACAATGATCTTATCATGGAAGCGCTTGTATTCTGCTGAGGCCCAGGGGGGTTACCGCCATCTCTTAAAACAGTGCTACAATAATATTATTTCGTCTTTTATGGTACAAAAATGCTGACGTATCATTATAAAATACTGTTTTAACAGATTATGGTTACCCCCTGGATTATGCGCGTCACTAACCTACTGTATGGAAAGATTTTTCTAAAATAAATTATTATTAATATAAATGTCCCAATATGATTGTAACGTGTGGTCTCCAACCGACCGTATCGATGACATGTTTACGAGGAATCGTCCCGTGACGTCACCACACGCCGCGCAGGAATGACCCGACACTGGGCGACCGAACACTGATTTCTTTTTTGCCATAAATTTACTGTACAGTCAGCACTGTCAGGACGCCCACCTGATTTAATATGCCAAACCATGACAGAGTAGTATTGAAGGAGACCAACAAACGGATAGACAGTTATTATCCTCCATCAATGACCCCGCACTGCACCCTTCTCCCGAGACAACAAATGTTAGATCTCTTATACCCGGTAATTTCACTAGCTACAGTGCCCTCATCCTGAAATACTAAAGTGAATAGCACTCCTGTTTCACGGGACGATATCTGGCACTGCGATGGTACCTAGACTACTAGAATCATTATAATCCAAATTAATAGATTTTTGTGAAAGCCTTCGATTCGATCGAGACTTGCTGTACTTCAAGCCCTCCAACGGTGTCATATAGATTAACGCTATATCGAAGTATTGAGAAGTTTGTACGAGAGCGCCACTATGTCAGTCCGAGTACATGAAGAGCTTACACAACCTATCCAATTGCACCGAGGAGTAAGACAGGGAGACGTTATATCTCCGAAACTGTTCACAGCTGCGTTGGAAGATATGTTTAAGTTGCTCGATTGGAAAGGACTTGGCATCAACGTTAATGGCGAGTACATCACTCATCTTCGGTTTGCCGATGATATAGTAGTCATGGCAGAATCCATGGAGGATTTAGATCAAACTTAGATAACGAGAAACCTCCTTATCCTTAGGAAATTAAATGGTTAGTTACGGCTAATTTGCCAAAAGAATGAGCTAAAATGAGACTTCAAACCCAAATTTTTAACATACTTAACCATCAAATCGACAAACCTTAACATGGTCCTTAACAAAAATATGACTGCATACATATTACAAAGTCCTTTCTCCCAAACATTTTCGACCACCACAAAGATAAATCACACTTCGGTTATAATGGACAAATTAACATAATACTGATGCATATTAAGGATGTGTAAAGTCGTTTTTGAGGGAATAAATTGTAACGTGATTATTAAAGGCAAGCTCCGCTTCTATGCACCATTGTCCTTGAGCGTGCGTTTCCATTGCCCTTAACTATAAAAAATATAATTAAAATTATCTTCAATCGTAGTCCACTTCTGGACAGAAGTCTACCCTATTCTACGTCAGACACCCTGTATTTCCGTTTTTCTACACTTACACAGTCAAGTCATTGGTCCCTCAGTCTGTGCGTGCTGCGTTTGCCGAGACGCGGTCTCCACTCCAGAACTCGTCTGCTCCAACGGCCATCGGCTCAACATACATGACCTTAGCTTTAACTTGCTGGCTATGTTAATAAGTTAGTTAATTCTACACAGTAACATATATTAGTATGTTTATCAGTAGTTTAGTACCCGTAATTTAATACAAGTTTCACGCTTAACTTGGGGCTAGATGGCGCTGTGTGAATGTCAGTGGATAATTTTATATAATGCGCTGTGTGATATCGTCCTCCACGTGTAAGTTATACAAAGATTAAACTTTTGCAAAAGGCCCTCTGTGCTGTTGGCTTCGGCCCTATACATGCTTTAAATAGGACCGGGCTGCTATTTGGCTGTTACTAACTAAGGAACCTGATAAATAAATATCCACTGACATTCACACAGCGCCCAACTAAGCATTAGCCTGTAATATGGATTCTAAACGATGAATGAACATACTTATAAACGTTTTTTTTGTAAATACATAGAAAACCCCAGATCAAAACAAACATACATGTTCATGCACACAAATGTTTGTGCTGCCCGGGGATCGAACCCGGATCCTCGGTGTAACAACCGCCGTCTCAACCATTACGCCAGATGGGTCGTCATCATTACCTATCAGTATTTTTTTTTTATAATATATTTTTCTAATAAGAAATACAATCATATTTTTCCCGTACCGTACAACAATGCAACCGCGCCCCACCCAATCGTAACTAATACGTTTGACACGTAATACTTCCTGTGGCTCTGTTACCCTTTTATTTATTCAGTCCCAACCTCTCGGCGTCTGTACATGATCTACGATATCATAATTAACTGATACAATAGGCGGAGGCCGTAGTCTTATTGAATTTAATACTAGCGGTTATTGTACCGCCACTATGGTATTGCTTCGGATGAAGTATTGAGTGGAGTTTTTAATGGGCTTGTAATTTACAATTTGGTGTTTCGGATTTTTTGTATGTTTTTTTAGATTATGTAATAAGGTATTCACGATGTAATAAATATATCGCCGTGTGGGGACGCCAGAATAAAATACATGTGTCCCACCCCAATTCCTCCGAGGGTGTCGTATAGGAGCCGACTAAGGAATCTTATACCGGATGGTGGGCAGCAGCGCCATCCTGCGTACTGGTTCACACTGCGGTCACCAACACACCTGCCCAGCGTGGTGACTACGGGCATACACCCCCCATGAGCAGATGTAATAAATAAATAACTGTTACTTATATGCTTAATATTTGTTTACTTTATATACATATAAGACCTCCGGCCCGATAGATCTTTGCCTCCTTATGTGTTCCCCGATCATTACAACCTGGCCGTCTTCAAGGCAACAGTGAATAGGCTGTTTCTAGACGGGTATGATCCATCCTAGGCCGCATCATCACTTACCATCAGGTGAGATGGTGGTTTTTTTTTTTGAATTGATTTTGTTGTTGGCCGCAGATGGCCTTAACGACGTCACCAGATGAAAATGGCGAGCCTAGCTCAACCGATGATTGGCTCCGCGGCACGAGACCGCTTACGGATACCTATCGAAGTAGGAGAAGAAGGACGGTCACTAAGGGCGCCCACTAGGGCTCGAACCTCGACGCCGTCCCTCGGACGAGGGTGAGATGGTGGTCAAATGTCTGCCTATAAATGAAAAAAAATCGTTAAATGAACACAGGTTTTACGCTTTACACAGCATCACTACAGCGCGATATTCTAACAAGCCCAGCACAGAAATTACATCACGATTAATGTATATTCCATTACAGTACCTGACGCAGAATGGGGAGACATATGTCCAGCAGTGGACTGCGACAGGTTGAAGAGAAAGGAGTTTTTATATTTATAATATTAGTATATATTTTGATGTATAATTTATATGATTTTCAGGTCTAATCCTTATCAGTTGAAAACTTCAGTCCGAACCAGCGGTGCTTCATTTGACATTCATAAATGTTCTATAACGACCTAAATTGAATAAGCTTTTTTGAATTATAAAATTTAACAACAATAATGACCTGTCCATAACGGAACTTTACCTTCGTATCACTAAGCACCTGTAAGTGGATATCGTAACTTATGGTTGTAGATAACGCTTACCGTCCACGTTTACGATAATGAGCGTGGTGCTATCCCACGCGTGGGCGACTTGATCTATTGCAGCTGATTATGTACAAAAAGTCCCACGCACACTAAAGGAGATGTTACCCGTTGAATGGCGAGTTGCTAAATTTTTTATTTGAGAAGCAGTGGAATCAAGTCTCATATTTGGTTTTTATCTCTTTTATTGAAAGAAAAGAAAAGAAAGAAAAAATCTTAATTCAAATAAATCTGTTACAGATTCGGAATAAGTAGGATCTTCGAGAAGAGCTGGCAAGAAACTCGATAACACTCTTTAAACTTTTAATATCAGTGGTACATAGTTGTCATGTACCTACACATTACAAAAATTTATTGATTGGTTTAACATCTTGTTCGCATTTTTCAAAATATAATGTTGGAAAATTTGGCTAGATGAGGTTTTTGGTGGTCAGGACGTACATTGATTGCCTTTGTGGTTCGGCCCAAACGATGGCCCATCTGACATCGTGCCCGGCGTGCCTTTCAGCTGCACGCGGGAGGACCTAATGACAGCATCGGATAATGCTGTCACTGTGGCTGCTTTATGGCCTAAAATTTTGAATGTGTGTTTCCTTCGACACGCTAAGAAGAAACTATAATGTCCCAATGCAGAATATGCCTCCCACGCATCATGGATTATTTTATCTATCAAGTTGCGAAATACAATCAGATGGTTCATTTCAATGGTAATGATACGCTTGACTATGACAGAGAGGCAAGACGGAGACTAACATGAAAAAATAAGGCAAGATGATGAATATGTATAACCGTGTCCTGCACAAAATGAACAGCGTGGTCAGGATGCTCATCGGATGGTGAGTATTACACCATGACAGAAAAGCTTTGATGGAGACCAAAAACTGAAAGACAGTTATTACTCTCCGTCAATGCCGTGCGCCCGTACCCGAGACAACAGATGTTAGGTCTCTTATACCGGTAATTTTACTAGCTTCAGTGCCTCATCCCGAAGCACAGAATTCCATAACACTTCTATTTCACGGGACGATAACCTGTCACTGGCGGTGGTACCTACCTAGAGGACTCAGTACCGAGTCTACCCACCTAGTATAAATCAAGGTACATAGGATATCATTAACACCTGGGCTATCAATGTTATCCTATGTTCCTTGGAAAAGGCTACTGATCTTTCAAAAAGATATTTTTATCTTAAGATATTTGAATGAATATTAGGAGAAGCCACTTATCTAGTTAAAATGCTAGCTAGAACTGGACGTGAACCTAACAATCTGAGCACATTACGCGCTAATCCATCACGGGCTAACGAGTGCAATTTGCCGTCATCGCTCGAGTGCACTTGCAATGATCGAGCCTTGGCCAGCGATCCTGTATTAAGTTATTGTTGCTTAGAAATGACTCGCTATGTATTATATACTTGAAGAATATTGACAAGTTAAATAAACAATCCTTGTTCTTCGTATTCGGAAACATAATATAAGACGAGTGACTCCTTTGCGAACTTTTATTGACGGGCGTGCCCTAGGTAATTTTACTAGGTGGTAGACTCGATACTGAGTTGTCTAGGTGCAGTACCACTGCAGTGCCAGATATCGTCCCGTGAAACAGGAGTGTTATACACTTTTGTGTTACGGGATGGGGGCACTGTAGCTAGTGAAATTACCGGGTATACGAGACCTAACATCTATTGTCTTGGGTGTAGGGCGCAGTGCGGCATTGATGGAAGATAATAACTGTCTATCAGTTGTTGGTCTCCTTTAATCTCCCTTAGCCGCCGCTCTGTCATGGTCAGTCAATACAAACAGACTTGGTCATGCACACAAATATTTGTACTGCCCGGGGATCGAACCCGGAACCTTCGTCGTAGCTGACGTCTCAACCATTACACCAAATGTGTTGTCAAAGATACGTAAAACCCTAAACACAACAAAGTTACAACACTATATTGAATACAGTACTAGAAGACCAGTTGAGCCCGTTCAATAAATATCAGGCGATGCAGCCAAACGCATTGAACACAATTGCAGTCAGTAATGCAATAACTCCAGTACATTGCAACAGTCTATGCGAATGGGCGGCAAATTTAAATATTTTGACGTGTCATGACGTACAGGCCGTAAATTGGGTTCTCTAAATCTGATAACTTAAGAGTTTGCAACACATTTAGCTGAGGTAGTTATTACGTAACATATAACATAAGTAAATGATATCATCAGCCTATAAAGTCCCATTTCAGGATACGGGCTTCAAATTACCAAAGTGGCTCTTTACTACGTGTCTTCCGTAGGATTAACCCACAATCCATAACTACTATTAATCTTACCACATGAACGACTGCGTGAGTATATTTATTTTCAGGAATAAAACAAAATTGCGCCACTTTACTCACTTTTTAACTCGATTCGAGTTAAAATACAAAAAAATAACCGCGTGCTGACAATAACCCGAATCAGTTTTGGATGACCTAAAATGCTTTTTAAATAAATACAAGCTTAATAACAATTGTTATCTGTCCGTGGCTGAGCTTAAGCAATTCAATACACAAGCTTTATTAGTAAAACGCAATAATTTTGGCTAACTCTACACTAAGTCCTTTTATTATAGGACAAAAGGCTAAACCCAGTCTTACCAACGCTGTCGTAAACTGACTTTATCTAGAACTGAAGGTTTTACTAATAATTATTATTGTTAGTTAAAGATTTTAATCCTAATCCTAAAGCGTCGGTGGCTCAATGGTGTGGACTGTTACCCTCCTACCGGAAGGACTGAGGTTCAAATTCCACCACGTAGTACCAAAGTGATATGGAATTTTCGAAATTATATGTACGTTATCCGACGCTCTTACGGTGAAGGAAAACATCGTGAAGAAACCTTCATGCACGCCTGCGAAGAGATTCGAAGGTTGTGTGTGAAGTCGTCCAACCTGCACTGGGCCCGCGTGGATGACTAAGGCCTAATCACTCTATACGGGTAGGCTCGTGCCCCTCGGTGGGGACGTTTAATGAGCTGATGATGATGATGCGTGAAGTCGTCCAACCCGCACTGGGCTCGCCTGGATGACTAAGGTCTAAACCCCGCGTACGGGAGAATCGTGCCCCTTAGTGGGGACGTTTAATGAGCTGATGATGATAAAACATTCTAAGAATAATGTCGACATATTGAATAGAAATAATAGTAGAGTCACAAAAATATAGGTCTGGAAGCATCTCCCCCATTTTGCGCCAGTAACCCCGGTCCTCCGCTTTCCTCATCCAGCCTCCAACAGCGACCTTTTGCAAGTCATCCGTCCATAAGGCCCGAGGGCGTCTTACGGCCTATGGACTGCAACAGGTGGAAAAGAGAGAGAGAGATATTTAAAATATACCTATATAAATAATTGACTATTTAAAAGACAAATCCGCAATAGAGCGGGGTAGGTTAGGGCCCAAACTTGCCAAAGCCAAATATCACCCAAACGCCTACATAAGTCCACCCATTTGGTGTTGCGGTTGATAGGTCGACTGCAACATCAAGGGTTCCGGGTTCGATCCCCGGGCAGTGCAAACATTTGTGTGCACATGTCTGTTTTAATGGTCTGGGTGTTTTCTATGTATAATATGTATATACATAAAAAATATATAAGAATGTTTATCCGTTGTTTAGTACCCATAAAACAGGCTTCACGCTTAACTTGGGGCTAGATGGCACTGTGTGAATGTCAGTGGATATTTATTTATTTATAAAAAAAGACTTCTATAACTTTCGAGCATGTCATATTTAAATAAAACGTATGAGATCCCTGGAAGATGATTACCGTCAGTTTCAATCAGGGGAATCAACTTGATTTCATGGCGACGAGAAAATACAATTTATGTTACTGTCTCGATCCGATTTATCCAAGAATCTCGGAGTACTTGGATAGTGGTAAGCTTTTATGCATATTTTTGTATTATTTTAAATATTTGAAAAAATAATCATCAACCACCGCGTGCCAGATATCGTCCCGTGAAATAGAAGTGTTTTGCACTTCTGTGTTTCGGGATGAGGGCACTGTAGCTTACTAGCTATATTTTTCTTATACCCGGTAATTTTACTAAATTACTGGGTAAAACAACTAATATATGTTGTTTCGGCCATTATTGTATGTCCCTCTTCATACTAATTGTAGCTGTTGTGTACGAAGGTCTGTGCCTAATTGGGACGTTATAGGCTTATGATGAAGATGTATCATTTGCTCCATCATCATCATCTCCGTAAATATGTTTGTAACACCATATATTGACTATTTATTTATTAATTAGTTCACCAACTAGTTTTTAGTCTAATTAGTTCGCTGTGTACTATACACAGCGAATAAAAAATAATAAAAACACATAAATATAAAAAAAAAACTAAAACAAGCTGAATGGTATTACAATTATTGATGAAGGCAGCACGCTTACAACAACCACTGACAAAACAAGGGAAAAGTTAAAAACTATTCAAAGATTTGGCTGAAGATTGGATAAATATTTACTAACATTTACACTGCCCGCGTTTAGCCCCAAACTAAGCACTACTTAGTCGAAACAAAGTTCGCCCGGGCCAACTACATCACAGCTCCTAGTCTGGCGTCACAATTTATTATCAATTTAAAAAGTAAATGCAAAACTTACCTACTAAATTAAACTTTTTACAAACGTGCTAAACGTTTTAAAAGCCTATTAATCATTTTTTTTGTGCTCAAACACTGTCCTTTTAGCCGTCGGAGCGGAAAGAAAAAAAGATGAGTTATCTTTATGGCCTTCGCAAATAGTAATGTCAATTGGATAATGTGCCGCCGGCGCTTCGCCCTTTTATGTTATAAATGGACGGTCAGTTCGCTCACCTTGTGGTAAGTGATGCGCCTGACCATGACAGATGCAGTGTTGGTGGAAAAATAAACGTACCTGTCGTTATTTTCCGGTTCTTAGCGGTGAAGGAAAACATCGTGAGGAAACCTGCGCACCCTGCGAAGAGATTCAAAAGATTGTGCGTGAAGTCGTCCAAACCCACTGGGCCCGTGTGGACGACTAAGGCCTAATCACCCTATACGGGTAGGCTCGTCCCTCGGTGAGACATTTAAAGAGCTGATGATATTTCCGCCAGCATTGCCCAGGGCCCGACACCCGACACAACAGATGTAGGTATTTAATACCCGGTAATTTTACTAGCTACAGTGCCCTTCATCCCGAAACACAGAAGTGCTAAACACCTATTTCACGGGACGATACCTGGCACTGCGGTGGTACCTTGACGACTCAGTACTGAGTCTACCACTAGTAATCTTCAGAAAGTTATTTCAAAGAGAAGACAAGGATCAACAAACTCTTCAACTTTATAAGTATTGTTATTTACTGATCCAGTAAATACCTGAGTTAAACATCCTAATGTGTCGGTCAAAAAGCCTTTATCGGGCACGCGTGACGGCTGCCCGACACAACGTCGGTCGCTACGACGCGGGACATAAACATGGTGACGGATCATCGCAAGGCTGCTAATGGGATCACACTTTGGGGTTCAGTAATAAATAAATAAATAATAATAATAATAAAAAATATCCACTGACATTCACACAGCGCCATCTAGCCCCAAGTTAAGCGTTAAGCCTGTATTATGGGTACTAAACAACGGATAAACATACATATATACATTTTTTTTTTAAATACATACATATTATACATAGAAAACCCCAGACATTACAAACAGACATGTTCATGCACACAAATGTTTGTACTGCCCGCTTCAGTGGTTCTTAACTTAATTGATAACTACATACTTATTTGGTACTACAACCAATGATGTAAAAAAATATGATAGGCTTTTAGATATGATTGGGTTTTTAGATAGGAATTATTATAGTGTTAAAGATATCTAGGAATACAGTGACATTTTTACTATGATTTAAGTTTGACACTGTTTACATAATTGAAGTTTGACATTGTTCACATAATTTAAGATGATTATATATATTTACACGCCATTGAAATGGCGAAGCATGTTGATCAAATATTGTTATGACCACCAAAATGTACCATGTTTCTAGTAAATAAATGATATTCTATTCTATTCATTCTATGGATTCGTTATATGCTCACAAAGCAATCGGAAAAAGATACACGGGCATGACCCTACCCACATAGGTGTTTAGGCCTAACCACCTTAGCGTGGACGTAACTCCAAAACCATGAAAAGATAATGTAATATGGTTTTAATGTTTACATGAAATTCATATTTATAAATCAAATATTTTTTACTTGGTATACGCTGTATTGGTGTTGTGTATTGGTGTGAGAACAACTGATTGTGATTGAATGAAATTTACATAGTGCTTTTCAAAAATAAACTCATACTAATTGAAATTGTAAAAATATACGTAATATATTTTCAATTTTAAGTATACAGAACCCAAACTGATCAAAACAAGAATATCGTTACAAGTGCAACAAAAAATGTCGGTGGACCTTTTCAAATCACGCTATCAACAGCTATTTGTTCACGAATTAATTGACGCAGCGACCGTTGTGACAGCTGGCGAAGGCTGCGCTGATGTTACAGATTAAACTATTGTCGCCGACATTTTTTTACTCGTGACACATTGTTCGAGGAAGTAGACATTACTTGATATTAAATAAATATCATATAAAATACAGATGCAACACAAATATGAAAATCTACGAATTCGCAAAAGCAGCAGCAAGTAATCTCATCAAAACAATAAAATATATTTTTCATATAAAATAAAATAAAACGTATGAGATCCTTGGAAGCAGTTTACCGTCAGTTTCAATCAGGGGAATCTTCTTGATTCCATGGCGGCGAGCTAATACAATTTATGTTAGTATTTTGATCTCAATGGACTCTCTTACCCGATATTTTACTAACTACAGTATCCTCATCCCGAATCACAGAAGTGTAAAACACTCCGAGTCTCTCTATCTCTCTTCAACCTACCGCAGTCCACTGCTAGACATAGGTCTCCCCCATTTCTACCACCTTGTATATAATGAAATGATAATTACAATAGTTTTCCTGTCGCCAATAAATGTATCGTTTATTGTTTTGAATGGTAGATTCAAACTAGTGTTTAAATCGATGATATTCTGTATATATAAAGGTAGATACGCCATCCGTGCCTCAAAAAACGAACCGCCGGTGAGAGTACAGTTTGTACTCTTTTGTTTCGGTAAATGTACGCTCATTCGAAATATGTGTATGTGTGCTGATACTGCATTCGGAACACTTATTTCGATTGTTTTGTGAGCAACATGTACACATCATTTTTTAAAATGTATTATTAATTCGACGACTCAATAGTGTCTTGTACAGACTTAATTAAATAAATATTTTTTTTATTTTGTGTTTGAATGGTTCACTTATCAATAGTAATATACATTATTAGCGTACAGTGAGACAGCGTGAGGTGCGATTGTGCGAGGTATCGGAAATGTGCCTTCGGCGGCGAGGACTGCACGCAAGCCGCGGTCTAAAGCCGGACTTACACTAGCAAGATTATTTTGTATTTAAATTATGAAATGTAATTCTTCGAAGGCTGTAAAACTTACCACGATGCCTGGTTTCTTACCTTAGCCAAGTATCTTTATTATTTAAGTAAAAGTCTTGGAGGGCTGTAAAATTGACGACGTTGCCTGGTTCCTAACACACAACCTTCAATTTGCGGGATGTCGTTCTAGAATCGGCTTATTTAGTAACGGGCGGCATTGCATTTTCCAAATAGGCGCTGCTTGAACCATCTGAAAAGACAAGAAGACCTGATTTTTTTGCTAAGTAAATTTCAATTTTCTTAAATTTGTTAAGGAACTTGAATTAGTGAATACATATAAAATTCGAATCTAAGCCCATTTAAGTAATGAATAAGGAAACTATAGGTCTGTTTCAAAAAAAAAATTAAAATAAGACCTGTGTCAGTTTTGTAAATAAAAAATATATTTACCGACATTTACACAGCACACATTTGTGTGCATAACCATGTCTGTTTGTATTTGTCTGGGTGTTTATATGTATTTGTAAAAAAGTGATATTTATGATAAGTACCCACACTACAAGATCCTAACTTTAATTGAGATTAGATGGTACTGCATGACTGCCAGTTTATATTTGTTTATTTCTTTCTTTCTTCACAATGACGAAGAAACGTAAAAAAATTGTCCGAACTGCATAACACATACATAGTTACTGTTATATTGAAAACGTAAAGTGATTTAAATTTTTACTTTAACGCGTTATATAAAGAGTAAAATCAAAAGCACGAGCACACTATTTACGTTATGACATGTAGCAAACGACGCGATTATGAACGAAAATTCTGCCCGACGGACGCGATGGGCAGACTTTTGTTGCGGACACTTTTTTAATGAGATTGTGCTTGAAGTTAGTTTATTGATTATCTAAGAATTATTCATCATCAGCTCATTAAACGTCCCCACCGAGGGGCACGAGCCTACCATATACGGTGATATGGCTTTAATCGTCCACGCGGGCCCAGTGCGGGTTGGACGACTTGCGCACAACCTTTGAATTTCTTCGCAGGCGTGCGCAGGTTTCCTCACAATGTTTCCTTAATCGTAAGAGCGTGCAACGGAGGATTAATATTGGTTTACAATTTAACAAATTAACAATATAAAAACACTATAACATAAACATCCAACTAAAAACCTTCAAATATAAAACTAAATAAAATAAGGGGAGTTCTTTAGGAAAAATCCTAAAAATGATATAAACTACTCGTAGCTCCGTAAAACAGTTCTTGTGTAGACCCGGCAGTAGGCTAGGACCGGCCGGGGCGCGTCGTTAGTATCCTTATACTGGTTGTTACAGTAAACGCCGTTTATGTCTGTTCACTGCGATCCAACAATGTTCTGTTCTTATTGTATGTTTCGTGTGAATTTACTCGATAGCGCAATTGGTTGTCATAATACGATAATGTTTATGTCATAACAGATAAACAGGATTGGTTAGGAAGCTGAATCACCTGATTTGACGACCCATTTGGTGTCCCGGAACCCTTGGTGTTGCGACGCAACACCAAGGGTTCCGGGTTCGATCCCCGGGCAGTACAAACATTTGTGTGCGTGAACATGTTTGTTTGTAATGGTCTGGGTGTTTTCTATGTATAATATGTATGTATTTACAAAAAAATATATATATGTATGTTTATCCGTTTTATATCCAATACAGGCTTAACGCTTAACTTGGGGCTAGATGGCGCTGTGGGAATATCAGTCGATATTTATTTATTTAAAAGAAAAATAGTTCTGTAAGTTCGAAAGGCAGTTAAATATTAAATCATCTAATCCTTTATCTAATATTTAATACAGTTAATTAATCCTTTAAATATTTAAAAGAATCCAACTGTTTTATACATGCCTCGAAATAATTTTCATAATCATAATTGATTACTGTGGTAATTCTGACTTAAACCTCTCACGCTAATTACAATACAGATAGTGAGGTTGTGACACATTAAATGTTTTTTTACACGAGCAAGGATAATTCTAGTCATTTCACAATAACATAACCTTTGAATCTCTTCGCAGGCGTGCGCAGGTTTCCTTACGATGTTTTTCATCACCGTCAGGCTTTCAGATAATAATTTCGTACATATAATTTCGAAAATTCGTAAGTACAGTACGTGGAGGGATTTGAACCTGCGCCCTCCAGATCAGAAGGCAACAGTTGCAACAGCAGAAACAGAGAAACAGAGTTTATATATTCTCTATTTTGATTTATATTACTACCTTCAAAACAAATGTTTATTATTAACTGTTACAGATCAACTATTACCAAATGTGTTTAAATCACATGCTTGGGGTATTCTACACAATCTGCTTGACATGTTTTCATATCGTATTCATCACATACAACCACACTACAGGGTAACTCTATTGTCAAATATACATTCGCTGGCTGCATATCCCCAAGCTAACCAGACACAGTTGCAGCTATGGTATGGTTATTAGAAACAGTCAATATGTTTTTGACAACAACACCAATGAGCCACCGACGCTTTAGACGTTTACGTAGATATAGTTGCGTAGAACTAATGGTTATGTCGATACAAAACAATAAACGTAACCTATTTCCAGACAAGAAACAATGTTTAATTTAAATGAACATGCCTCGGCTTGATTAATGTTTTGAATGGTCCCACACCTCGCCCGTGTCCAGCGAAACACTCACTACTTGACCTTGTTTAAAGAGCCGGACTTTGCATGGTAATTTATACTTTAAATAGTAGAAGAAGAAGAAAAAAGTATTTATTCAAATAAATCTGTTACAGATACTTTTGAATCGTCAATTGTTTTGTTTTTTTTAAATGACTCTACCACCTGTTCGGAATAAGAAGGATCTTCGAAAACACTCTTTTAAACTTTTTATATCAGTGGTTACAGAGTTTTGTCATTTACCTACACATAACTTTACAATAATTTAATACAAAGATTTTGTAACTGGAACACTAAGTGCAAGACCAGGCATCTTTATCCGATAAATATTCGTCTATCGTATAGTAACCTTTTCTCATGAGGGTATTAGTTAGCTTTAGTTAGTGAGAGGGCCTTAGTTAATACTTGATATTGATTTCAAAGGGTAATATCTACTTTATGAAGTTAACTAGTATCTTCATTGTCCTTCTGCTCGCGAACCGAACCCACAACCTCCGACTCACGATCTGAACCCTGTAACCGCTCGACCACGAAGGCAGTTTTAAACAAGAAGCTATTTCATAAATTTACAATTTACTGGTACAAAAATTTGGTGGACTACCAATTAATACCGGGTATTATGGTTTGGTGAAACATAGTTTTTTATGTTAAAAATGTACAGGACGGTCAGAGCGCTCACCTGGTGGTAAGTGATACGCCTGACCATGACGAGCGGCATTGATGGAGACCAACTACTGATAGACAGTTATTATTCTCCGTCAATGCCGCACTGCGCCCGTCACCCGAGACAACAGATGTTAGGACTCTTGTACCGCTTGTACGTAACATGTTTTGCCTTAGCAAAACTGTCTTGGCATTAGCTGAGTGGCCACCATTTTGGTAGCATTATTGTTATTTTTTAAATATTATTTAAAGGACTAACATGTAATAATTGAATTGCACTAAATAAATATTTTTCTTTCTTTCTTTTACCTTGTTATTTCACTAGCTTCAGACACAACAGGGCCCTAATCCCGAAACACAGAAGTGCAAAAAACACTGGTATTTCACGGGACGATATCTGGAACTTCGGTAGTACCTAGACGACTCAGTACCGAGTCTAGCAATAAACGATTTCAGTTAATAACAAATTAATCCATGACATATTGGAGAAAAAAATAAAATAAAATGGGGGAGACCTATGTCCAGCAGTGGACTGCGATAGGTTGAGAAGAGAGAGAGAGAGATATTATAACATAAATTTGTTTCGTAACAACACAATATGCTTGATGAAGCCTATTTACCGACAGATTGATGATGAAATAACAAATAGTTAATTAGAGTTGTCATAATGCGGTCTGCGGCCGGCGGCGCTCCCGGGTTCGGTTACCGGCCGCGCTATTTCACGTTCGTGGAGCGCAAGCAGAAAAGATATTTTATTTTAATATTTCTCAGCATTCTCATCAGGAAAAATATCTTGGCCTTAGAATAGACGATAAGCTCACATGGACATCACATATTACTTATCTTAAATCAAAACTTACATCATTACTAGGAGCACTACGTAAAGTGTCAAACTGCATTCCGAAAAGAGTAGGTACCATAATTTATAACTCATTAGAAAATCACATTTGGAATATTTATTAGAAAATGGGATCGGCCGCGACAACGAACGTAAAGCAAAGGATTCAAAATAAATTTATTAAAGTATTATTCCATTACCCCTACCTAACTCCGACAAAAGACCTGTACAAAAAATCCGGATTTTTAAACATAAAACAACTTCATACATATGGCACCTGTATCTTCATAAAAAAAGTTATAAATAATTCCATTCATACTAATATAAAACTTATAAAAAAAATCACCATATCAACTAAGAAACCAAAATAAAATCAAATTAATAAACCCGCGCACTAACTACGGCAAGAGTACGATACTCTTCGATGGAGCACAGCAGTATAATGCACTACCATGCGATATTAAAGATTGTGACAGCATAAATGAATATAAGCTCAAGCTCAAACACTATATCCATACACTGTAAATTTAAGGCCTCAGAACTAGAGCATGAAATATAATTATTGTAATATTCATATCTCATTGTAAATGTTTGTATGAGAAATAAATTCTTTAAACCTAAACCTATATTCGTTTTGAAGAAAAATGTAACATAAACACATTTAAAAAAAAAAGGTAATTCATTATTAGGAAATATTTAAGATATATAGGTATAGGAAAACTAAAATATTGTTAGAAAAAACCATTATAGTAATAAACTTATCTCGTATATCTGCGATACAGTCTACGACTATTGCAGGTATAAACGCAAAATAAATTGCGATAAAAATGTATACAGTTTCAAATAAATAAAAAAAAAACCAACTGGAAAGAACTGGAAAAAATTGGTACTGTGATTCAGTTTCGGCGTGTTTATTTTCAAGTAAAAATTAACAAACATGATAATAAAGTTTGAAATGTTCATATTAGCTGGTTTACTATTAGACCGACGATCATATATTCTCAAATCCTTCACTAGTTGTGCACGTTGAGCCACTTGCTTAACCTATCGAACGTCAGGAATCCAGACACAATAGAAAACCTACTGTCTGGCGTCATTGGCGGTCGAAGGGATAAATTGAGGCTTGATAGCGCTGTGTGATTGTTAATTTACTTTCAATATGTTTTAAATAGCGTCGGTGGCGCAATGATGTGGACTGTTGCCCTCCTACCGGGAGGGCTGAGGTTCAGCCAATGTGTTTTAGAATTTTCAAATTTATATGTACGTTATCTGACGCCCTTACGGTGAAAGAAAACATCGTGAGGAAACCTTCATGCACGCCTGCGAAGAGATTCGAAGGTTGTATGTGAAGTCGTCCAATCCGCACTGGGCCTGCGTGGACGACTAAGGCCTAATCACCCTATACGGGTAGGCTCGTGCCCCTCGGTGGAGACGTTGGATGAGTTGATAATGATGAATGATGTTTTACATAACTAAAAATCTGCATCTATCCATTTAATTGGTTAAAAAAAGATTCCCACTAAGTAATTAGTTGATTAATAACATATTATGCTGACGCTACATATACAAATAGGGAAAGTTGTGGTCTGCGGCTGAAACAGAGCTACGGCGCCGCCTGTCGCCTAATTCTAAGGGTCAGCGGCCCATCTGCCTTAAAGAGCTTTTACAGGCCATATTATAAGGCTATCAGCGTGGGAACTTTACATTCTTATGGCATGCAAACAAGTTAAAATGACATTCAACGGACATTAGGGAGCTATTTCATTGCCCCAAGATTCAGTGGGCTGGTCATGTCACAGAACCGATGGCCGTTGGAGCAGACGAGTTTTGGAGTGGAGACCGCGTCTTGGCAAACGAAGCGTAAAACACGTAGGTCGTAAAAGTGGAGGTGGGATAGCAAAGGGGAGGACCGGGATATCTATGGGAAGCGAAATACTTGTTTAATGTTTAAAATAAAATACTTGTTTTATGTTTAATCTTAATATTTATTTTAACATATCCTTGTCTTTATTCCTAGCACTCGAAGGAATGAAAATCGAAAGGTTAACAAAATCTCACCAAATAACTCTTTCCACCGCGATTTGCTAGCTTACTCACCTTACTTTACTTTACTTTGATGAGCCCTATGAAACACATTTAAATAAATAAATGTCATGAATGAAATCCCTTTTTATGAAAAAGGCTAGATTTAAGAAACGAAAATTTCTAGATTCTATATTATATAAAATATTGTGCTTGTCTCAAATAATTTATCTAACCAGGTTTATTAGTAGTTAGTCATTCAAAGTTCAAGTTGAACTACGTAACTCTAATAGAAAAGACATCAACGCGTCAAGTGCGTTTGTCTTGCAATCATATATTTAAATTAGACGATAAGATAAAGAGCCTTATCTTATCGAGTCCAATCAGCCCGTGTTCTTAATAAATGGACTCCCTTTAAACCTTTGTTCGAACTCGGTCTTAGTGATCACATTACGACAGTAAACATATGTATTAAAATATTTAAATATAACTCTATAATTAATAATTAGTTCTCATTTATCACATAAACTTACAGTATATAAACACTATAACACTAACAACAAACTAAAAACCTTAAAAATAACATATTATAACTAAATAAATAATATAATAACTAAATAAAATAATTAAAAGAACTCCCCTTAAGTAAAGTTCCGAAGATACTGGCAGCGTTACCCCTTTAAATCGCTAAACTAATTCTTTGACCGAGGTAGCTGCCAGATGTCCGGTCAGTGATGTCGACTAATCGTTTGGAAATTTCTTTAAAAAGCCTAATAGCGCTAGGGGTCCCACAGACCAAGGGTCTCGACACCGATTAAAAGACATTACATTACATATGTATTAAAATATATTTATATTTGGCTTAGTCGAAATTTAAACAAAGCTTTCAATTAGGGCTCAAAAGAATTAGTTAAAAATATTGTCTTCAATCTATCGCACTTCACTGCTGGTCTCGATCACACACACAGGTCTCTATCTATATATCTATTCAACCTGTTGCAGTCCACTGCTGGACATAGGTCTCCCCCCATTTTGCGCCAGATATCCCGGTCCTCCGCTTTTCTCATACAGCCTCCACCAGCGACCGCCCGCAAGTGGTCGGTCTCTCGGTCCGGGCGTCCTACGCTACACTTGCTGAGACGCGGTCTCCACTCCAGCACTCGTCTGCTCCAACGGCCCGAGGTTCTGCGATATACGAGACCAATTCACTGCCACTTCAACTTGCTGATCCGGTGGGCTATGCCCGGTCGGTCTCTCCTAATTAATAGTAAAAATTCTCTCCTTAGTAAAAATAAGTAAGAATCAAGTTTTTTTTACTTGAGTCCTGCAGTGAAGATATTTCTATCCATAAAATAGTAATTTATGAATACATCTTAACATTGTACCAAATATATGACTGATGATTAAGGCAGGTGTGTCACTTATCATTGTATCGAAACAAGTACTTACGGGTGATTATAACAAAAGGCATCAACCGGAGATGGGTTGGTTTTTGCTAGCGCTGGGCGCGCGGCGGAAGTGCTCTGGGGTTTTTGCGCGTACAAGGCTCTATATGACTCGTTATGTATGTTAACTATGTTTGATACTTTTTACGCTGTTTGTATTTATAACTAATTATATTTGGCCTAATATGTCAGCGAAGTGAAAACAAGAACCACTGTATTAATTATTATTGAAAATATTGGGTATACTTCAACTTAACAGTGTTATGTATTAATAGTGTGTTTTTAGGTAAAAGTTCAGCCCCTTATTTCACTTTTCTATTGTGTAAATCTTTGCGGTTAAAAGGTTTCTCAATCTAAAATATTATTGTTGGGCTGCTAAGTAAAGCTCGGCATATAGTATAATGACGAAATCATTAAAGTTTACTTGTAAATAAAGAATACTTTACGTTTTACAGAACTGCTGCATAAAAATAAAAGTCACTCTTATGTTAAGGCGTCAAATTAAGGACAGCTATAAGTTTTTCTTAAAAATGTTCCCTCTTACAAATTTAAAGAAAAAATAAAACTAAATCGTGTGATAAAAATAAGCGGTTCGACTATGAAAGTCTAATTATTTGAATTTATTCAATTTCAGGCCATAAACAATGATGTTAAAAAGTATGAATTCGTGATATACTTATAAAACAATCGAAACAAAATGTTCCGAATGCAGCGACAGGACACATGTATCGAATTTCGAACACATTTACCTAAACAAAAGATTACAAACTGTACTTGTTGTGTTTGAGGCACGGATGGCGTATCTACCTTTATATATACATACATAAATACATATTCACTGACATTCACACAGCGCCATCTAGCCCCAAGTTAAGCGTGAAGCCTGTATTATGGGTACTAAACAACGGATAAACATACTTAAATACATTTTTTTGTAAATACATACTTATTATACATAGAAAACACCCAGACCATTACAAACAGACATGTTCATGCACACAAATGTTTGTACTGCCTGGGAATCGAACCCGGAACCCTTGGTGTTGCAGTCGACCTCTCAACCGCAACACCAAATGGGTCGTCAAATATATAAAATATACACGTCAAATATATACTGAATATCATTGTCCATAATAACACTTATGTACCTATGTCCAATGAAGCACTACCACTCACAGATTTCCCAATACAGGAGATGGGGCAAGCCGCATTTTTAAGTGCGACAAATGTAAGCTCAACGAGCATACACTGGCTGCCAGTTTACGCTCTGTTAGACGAGTCAAGACGCACGAATATTAGAAGAAATTACCGTTTTTTCCAAAATGCCATCCTGTGCAATTGTAACATGCCATCATCGCAATGAATCAGTAAATTTTCCAAGAAATATAATAACTTTTCACAGGTAAGAACCAAAAAGAAATTGCGACACTGGGACTGCCTATAAACTTGGCGGCTTGTCCAGTCTAATTGTATATTCGGATGTCTGTGGTACCACTGGTTCGAGCTGTTGTTTTATACTGAACATAATCCAGCAAGATCAGGAAATCTATTAAAAAAAAATATTTATCAACTAACTGGTCACTAGGTGGTAGACTCGGTACTGAGTCATATAGGTATGTACCACAACAGTGCCAAACATCGTGCCGTGAAATAGGAGTGTCATACACTTTTGTATTTCGGGATGAGGGCACTGTAGCTAGTGAAATTACCGGGTATAAGAGACCTAACATCTGTTGTCTCGAGTTTCGGGCGCAAAGCCGCATTGATGGAGAATTAACTGTCTATCAGTTTTTGGTCATGGTCAGGCGTATTACCATCAGGTGATTCTGACCGTCTTGTGCACTTTGTAATATAAACTGATCAGTGTGTCGGGCGAAAGTGCAGCATGCACATTGTAGTTCGGTAAGTTAACCTCTTCGGTTTCGTGCGACAGTGGAAGCTGGATACTCGGCGAGATCACACGTCTCTCGTGCCCACCCGAGCGCAGTTAATTTACGTGACTTTTAAACTTGTACTTATAAAAAATTAAATATTAGAAACATCTACGAATTTTCAACTCATTTTATACGTGTTAAACTGAACATTTATTCAATACGCAGTGTTACGTGATTTTAAACTTTTATGGACTTTTGAAAATAATTATACTTGAAATTTAATTAGCTTAAGTGTTTTATATCATATGTGGGTGAACTAAGTGTGTGTTTGTGTAATTGAGGTTAAGTTGACGACCAATTTGGGAATATAAAGGTAAATAAAATCAGTATTTTTCAATTAAAAATTAAAGCATATTTTAAAACAAAGGTGTAATGTTTTTTATATTAGAGAAACTCTTATTATATGAAAGAAAATGTAAGCGAATGTTTTTACATATAAAGCTTTTGTAAACGATGGTATTCTCATATTGTAACTAGAGCGCATCTCTATAATGTAGTTCATTGTGTATATAAAAGATATATTTTTCACAGAATTAATCTTCATTTTTAAGGAAATAAAGCCTTTAAAATAGTTTATTTTTATTTTATTTACTCTATACTAGTTAAATACAAACTTATTCCATTGAAGATATAAATATGTATGAATATTTATAATGTTCATCATTTTATATAAACTTCAATTATTACAATATAATTATTGAATTTTGTTTATTTTTTATGATTCAAAAGTATAATTTGTTTTATATCATATTTTTTGTAGAATTTACAAAAAAATATGATACAAAAAATATCTTTGAAAAAAGGTTGAAAAAAATTCACGTGGTAGCTGACTGCCTAAAATCCCTAAACGCGAACTGTGAAAATTTTAAAAGTATTATTTTCTTAAGTATATAGGAACAAGGTATCAAGTATTTCCTCATACTTTAAAATAAAGCTTTAACAAAAAAGTATTCAATAATCATTAATGTATAATTTATAGATGACTGCACCATCATCATTACCTAGTCAAAAATTCCGAAATTTATTCGTCTAGTTTAAAAATAAATTTTAAATATGCATGCACGTGTATGAAATGCAACATTTTGATATTTATAGAAACAGTGACAAATAATAACCTCTAACATATCGTTAAAAATAGAACATTTTATAAGAAAAAAGGTAAAATAGAAACAAATATTGAATCGAAAGCAAACAGGTAATATTGGTCGAGTGTTATCACACATTCATACATATTTATCAGTGACAACGCAATACTATTAATTAGTTTTTATTTTACCATCGAGACGTAAACGAATAACATATTCGATTCATGATTATCATGTGACATATTCCGGATAAACATATATTTGTGTGCATTATAAAAAATAAAATGATTTCCACCATTCGCGAGTTTAATATGTAGTTACAGATCGTTAAATTGAACAAATGTGTGAACTTAATATAAATTATATTAAATCATTGATATAATTTAATATAATATGCAGACTAAGGATTGAGATTTATTTATATTTACTGAGGTGTTTCGGTAACACCCTGTAAGAGTCCTCAGCTGCTGCTGGCCACTTAGGTCTTTTTCGCAATGGTAAAAAGCTTTTTGCCATAAGCTAGTCATTCCAAATTCTCACTTTTATTTTAAATTTGTGACATGTTTAGATAACCTGTAAAGTGCTAAAGAGCACTGCTTATTTTGCTAGTCTAACCCTATTTTTTTTTTTTTTTCGCTTAATAAAAGTAAAGGTTATATAATAAGCACGTAGCCGACGGCTTTATCGTGCTCTCCAAACCACGGAACCATCTTTAGACGACCCATTTGGTGTAGCGGTTGAGATCTCGACTGCAACACCAAGGGTTCCGGGCTCGTTCCCCGGGCAGTACAAACATTTGTGTGCATGAACATGTCTGTTTGTAATGGTCTAGGTGTTTTATGTATAATATGTATGTATTTACAAAAAATAAATGTATATAAGTATGTTTATCCGTTGTTTAGTACACATAATACAGGCAAGGCAATTGAATGTCAGGGGATATTTATTATTATTATTTATTATCTATGCTGGAAGAAATTCCATTCGGAATAAGCAGTACCTTTGTACTTTTTTTTCCCACTATATATTGTTCTGACTATTTTGTATGTGTGCATAAACAATAAATAAATAAATATCTTTCTTTTAGAACAATCGGGTGATTTAGCCTGCAATGTATTAACCTTAACCTAACTTGGAAAAATCGCATAAATTAACATTCATTATGCGATCTCCCCGCGGGATCCGAACCTGTGAACCCCGGACCACGCGATGATGTAAGCCCAACGTTTAGCACAGCAGACCACGGAGGCAGATTTAGAGGATGATGTAAATAAGATGAAACTTAACAATCAGCAGTCATAAACTCGTTTATATCTCCGATGTATTTATGATAGTTTTTATTATATACGTTGCAAATCATACGATTATGCTGATTTCGTAACACTAAATCTCTTGTAGTACTAATTGGCAGAATTCCTCACTTCTGTTCAGCTATTTATAATACAATCTATGACTGACTAATCGGATTAAACTTGACTCTCGAAACTAGATAGAGCGTGCTCGTAAAGAGATGTCAATGAATTAGATGGATAGAAGGTGCAGTTTAAATTTATTATCGTGATATACTTTATAAGTTAAAATATCCATAAAGTAATATTAAATGCATACAGAGCAGTGCGGTGCCTAGAAACAATTATTTTTGTTGTTCCTTTAAAAAAAGTTTTTTTTTTATTTTTTTAAAACATCTTGAAGAGGATCATGCTGTATTGTTTAGGACTTTGTACCTTTGTTGAAGTTTTTATATTATTAAAGTTTCATCTAATTAAATATATATTTAATTGTTCATTGTTCTTAACTATTCATGATGTGTAAATAAAATTCATATTTTATGTATATTCAAATTAACTATGAAAATTATGTTGGGAAATGTCACCGAAATCTCTATTTTTCCTCACCCGAAGCCACATCTAGTGCCCAATCTCTGTGATTGCAAAAGATTTAAATCGATTAGCATTTTATTGCGCGTCGCCGATGTGTTTTGCCGTTTAACTCATCACAGGTGCGATATACTTTATAGCTGGGCAGGCGAAACAATCAGCCTTCTAATGTTTGAAACAAAAAATCTATAAAAAATTAATAAAAAAATTACCAGCACGAGGCGGACTCGCCCGTGGAGGGTTTCGGAGCAGCAAGGAACGTAAAATAAAATATATTTTTTACTTAGGCCCCTACTACAGCTTTAATATAAGAATAGTGGTTTACCGTTTATGACGTATAAAAAATCTACACACCGTCGTCAAACTAAATTTCGTTGTTAGATTTCATGATCACGTATAGCATATTTTTTTCTTTTCATCAACCCCATAGTTTAGAAATTAAAAAGGCAGGACACACTTTTTTAAACTCAGACATTAGTGACAGTGGGCTGGTCTCGTATGTCGCAGAACCTCGGGCCGTTGGAGAAGACGAGTTCCGGAGTGGAGACCGCGTCTTGGCAAGCGTAGCGCAGGACGCCCGGTCCGATGGACCGACGACTTGTGAAAAGTTGCTGGTGGAGGCTGAATGAGGAAAGCGGAGGACCAGGATATCTGGCGCAAGATGGAGGAGACATATGTCCAGTAGTAGACTGCGATAGGTTGACGCGAGAAGACTTTAGTATTGGTAGTTGATTTATAGAATTTCGGGTGTCGAATCTGTATAATACGAAAACAATTTTTATCTGGCGCCAATTAACATACGGATCCAACACTTCACAAGTGGGAACTAACTATAACAGCAAAAATTTTAAATAGGTACTGATAAACGGAAAACATGACATTAGGACATGACGTAACGTGCTAGTAGAAAGAATTCTTTGGGCTGAGCGGCATTCGGCTAGTTCATTGATTCATTGAAAATTGCGAACGTATTTTTTTACATTTGCTACATTTTACAAGATGTTTTCAACTCAAAACATAGGCAATGTATTCCTTACTAAGCAGTCATGTTATACGGCTTCCAAAGTCAAGGTTCTTGTTACTCCCAGCCCTTAAAAGGTCAAGCTGCCACGGACCCATTGCGTGGATTCTTACCTAATTTGGAACCATCGAAACAATAATAAGTTTAGTATCATATGTCGTATTCTGATACGACGTCGTGCGTTCACCGAGGAGGGATTTATAAAATTCGGTGACCCATCCATCATCAACTTGCACTTGCCAGTTAAACAAACGTGTAGCTGTTACGCAATCGATCCTTAAAATATTCTTCTCTTCTCTTTAACCTATCGCAGTCTACTGCTGGACATAGGACTCCCCTTTTGCGCCAGACATCCCGGCCATCCGGATTTCTCATCCAGCCTCCACCAGCGACCTTTCGCAAGTCGTCGGTCCATCAGTCCGGATGCCTTACGCTACGCTTGCCAAGACGCGGTCTCCACACAATATACGTAAAATAAAATCAGTTTTGATAGTAGACGATCACTGCCTTTTTTCAAAAAGATTAATCTATTCCATATTTAGATTTTACGAAGGGATATTTCTTATCAACCAGCACTGGGCGGTGGTGGGTTATGGTCCAAACTTCCCAAAGCCATGCTGAGAGGGTAGTTAGTCCCTGCAGTGCGCCGTTTTAGGCTGATGATGATAACATTTTCTTTGGGTTTAAATAAAATATTATTTCACGTTAATGTTGGTAATACAATATGCATTGCCAACATAAATACAAATAAATACAGCTTATATCTTAAATAACCGTGTTAAGCAAATATAAGTGAATAATGGGAACGTAATTTAACTTAAGTATCCGAGATAGACGGAGCCATGTCTCAATCAAATTAATAATAACTATTCAGGCTTACTCGTATAAGGATTATGAATCACCGCGGTTAGGTTGTAACGAAATATTTAAATATGTATATGTCCATATACTTTATATTTGATTACGGCCTATTACATTATTTGCTAGAAGTTTTTTTTTTCTTCTTCTTATCGAGTCGAGATGGATTCACAAGTTAAATATGGTAACGCGACCAATATTGTGCCACTTCAATCGCCCTTTTATTTGCCATCCAGAGATCCCGGTGGTTAATATGCAACCTCATTTCTTACAAGTCATGTCATATGTAAAAGAATATTATTAATTGATTGTATTTTGTTCTCTTCTCTTTTACATTTGTATATGGCTAACGTGTTTTCTACTTTTAATATATTATTTTATTTTACCAAAAGTTGTTTCGCTCATAAGTCGAGTATTCTTATCTCCACATATTTTCTATGGTCCTTCGAGCCGGATATGAACCAGCGACCTATGGATATATATTTTCTACCCGGAAACCGCACGAAGATGGACAGTTTGGGCAAGACAGTAGGTGTTCCATTGTCTGAGCGTACCACAGTCGCACAAACTGCGTCTGGAATATTCCCATTTTACCCGATTCTCACGGCAACGGCCAACACCCACCATAGAAGATTTATTAAAGATTTTTTGACGATGTGGAGCGATGTCCTGGTTTAGGTGGCGGGTAGCAGATGGATGTCAACTGGCTGATCCATGCCCGCATGGAAATAATAGAGTAGGCCTTCGTTCAACAGTGAACGTATTAGCCTTGTATTGATGATAAGCCTGGCTCCGTGGATTAGTGTGTACAGCGATAGTTTAGATCAATGCGTGACCCGGAGGTCATAGGTTCGAGTCCCGGGGAAAATAGCACTTGTACACGTTAAGCCGTCTCGGTTTTAACCTTAGTATGGTAGTCGTTAATACACACCAATTCGCATTAGGCCCGCGTGCTGGGTTTACAGCCCAATCTCCCCATAGCTTTGCTCTGTGCCCTAAAGTGGGCCTTTATAGGCTGATGATGATGATTATAATTATACATGAGACGAAAGCCTGATTGCTTCTATACGGGTCAATCCCTATTTGGAAAAAAAACAAATTCTTAACTTTTATTAATAATAATACTATTTTAACCAAAACTCCTAATTCTATGGGTACCTCAACCACAGAACATAGCAAGCGCGGTTTAAATAAATGATTAACAACCACTTGAAGGGACGTCTTAATATAAGATACCATTTCATATGGACTGAGTCATATATACGAAAACTAATAGATAACTGGCAGCTTTTAAATTCAATCTATGCTTTTAATATTGGATCTATCAGAAACCCATAAACAAGGTCCGGAGATATTTTAACGAGTATAAACTATAAACCACAAATTAACCTGACGTGTTTGCGCCGAACGGATTCGCTATAAATCGAATGCTAGTGATGTGTTCGTTGATGTTTTGAAAAATGTCGAGTCGATAAACTATTTTTACTTCTTAATAAAATCCGGCATTGCATCGTCATTTGAGAAAGTATAATTAAAAAAATAGTTCTGTTTTTAGGTTAGACATGTTTTTAAATAAACAATACGAAATAATAATAACAACAACATAAATGTCGTTTATTTCTGTTTAAGGTAATGTAATCGCTACTCTTTAAAATGTCATAAGTCACGCTGGAAGATATATTTTTTTAGATATAAACTATTACTATTACCCCTCAAGTCTCAACAATGCACGAATTATTTAATCAATAATGTTTATAAATCGAATTTCTACTAACATGAAGAACAATATTACAATATAATAATATTTTTTATTGTAATTAAGTACCAATACCTTTCTCCGAGTTAGTGTCAAAATATAATTTTATAATAACCTTATGTCGCTTAAGCTACCACATAATTGATGACACACACATGCTATATTAAACACACTTGGACATTAACAAATTGTCTAAATTAATTTGAAATACGTGAAGTCACGCAAACTCGAAGAGACGGCGTCAAATAACGATCAGGAGTTCAAAGATCAACGGTTGCAATGTATCGACACATTCACTACCGCAACAACACATAGTACTTTAATAGCATCCAGTGACTTTTTTAAGAGATCACCGTGTTGAAACTAAATAGTTTATATTATCATCATCAGCTCATTAAACGTCCCCACCGAGGGACGAGCCTACTCGTACAGGGTGATTAGGCTTTAGTGTCCACGCAAACCCAGTGCTAGTTGGCCGACTTCACGCACAACTTTGAATCTCTTCGCAGGTGCGCAGGTTTCCTCACGATGTTTTCCTTCACCGTCCCGGATAACGTACAATTATAAATTCGAAAACACTGGTAAGTGGCAGGATTTGAACCTCAGCCCTCCCGGTAGGAGGGCAATCTACACAATTGAGCCACCGACGCTATGTATGAAATAATTTATATATTCAGCAAGAAAATTGCAATGTATCGACAAGTCTCGACTTTTACAACACTAGCCAACCACGCTCATATGCGATAGTTTAAATTGGCCCAACCACTTCTGAGAATTAGCGACCACGTTAGATGTGGTTCGGACATCGCCTAAACATAGTCTAGCCAGATAAACCGGCGCTTTTTTATTTTTTTCCTTTAATATTAATGGTGGCCCCTGCTCTTGCAAAATAGCTAGAAAATGGTTATTTGCAAAAGCTTATTATACGTCCACCGAGGGCACGAGCCTACCCGTATAGGGTGTATGCCTTAGTTGTCAACGTAGGCCCAGTGCGGGTTGGCCGGCTTCACGCACAATCTTTGAATTATTTTTTAAACCTAGGCAGGTTTACTCATGATGCTTTTCATCACCGTAAGAGCGTCCGGTAACTATTCACATAATTTAGTTATTGTTATGTAGTGGTTATATTTAATTCTAAAATTCATTGGTATGTGGCGGGGTTTGAACCTTATTCCAGATCGGAAAGAAACAGTCCACACCACAGACATCAGAATATACATTAGACTGGACAAGCCGCCAAGTTTATAAGCAGTCCCAGTGTCGCAATTTCTTTTCGGTTCTTACCTGTGAAAAGTTATTATATATCTTGGTAAATTTACTGATTCATTGCGATGATGGCATGTTACAATTGCACAGGATGGCATTTTGGAAAAAAACGGTAATTTCTTCTAATATTCGTGCGTCTTGACTCGTCTCACAGAGCGTAAACTGGTAGCCAGTGTATGCTCGTTAAGCTTACAGTTGTCGCACTTTAAACGCGGCTTGCCCCATCTCCTGTATTGGGAAATCTGTGGTCCACACCAATGAGAAATTATCGCTTATTTTGCTAACAGACATTTGACTTTAACAACAATGGCAAATTATTTATAACATGCTATGCCTCGCGGTACCCTTATCCGCATTAGCCCCAACTCCCCGTAGCCATGTTGTATGGGAGAGCCTGTGGCCTACTTAATAATAATAAATATCTACTGACATTCACACAATGTCGTCTAGTCCAAAATTAAACAATACCCTGTGTTTGGATACTAACAATGGTCAAATATACTCTTTTTTGTAAATACATACTTAAAAAACATAACAAATACCCAGACCATAACAAAAAACATGTCCATGCACACAAATGTTTGTTCTGCTCGGAGATCCAACCCGGAACCCTTGGTGTAACAGCCGACGTCTCAGCCATTACACCATATGGGTCGTCAAATGTTAAATATATTTCATAAACGTTAATTCTCCTATAGGACCTATATACTTTTATTTTTCTAAAGGATTGCATCAAAGATGATTCGTTATTCGCCATTTACAGCATCTAATTAACCAATAGCACCATAAACAATACTCATTAAAATGCTATCAACTTTAATGGCGGTCGTTAAATTAATTCGCAGCGCTTTTGGCTAAGTTAGCACCGACCCCCGATTGTATATGGCTGTAGTCACTACTGTTCAATAACCATATATATTTAATGGCCGATGAAATTTTAAACTGAATTAAGAAGTTCCTTGTCCACGTTTGTTAAAGGAAGATGTAGGTTATACAGTTGTTGTACAATGTTTTACGGATATTCAAAAAACAATTATTCTTTGCTTTTGCACGTGACTTCGTCCGCGTGGAATATTTCCTTTGGCCTAACGCTCTCTTTTACCCGCTACTTCGTTTATATAGGTGAGTTAAAACTGCGTTATCTCATAAGATATTAATTTAAGTTGAATGATGTAAAGGGCAATTTTGTTTAAAATGAAATACTTATGATAAATAAAGTATTTATTAGGATAAGGTAGATAGATAGATAGATTATTATCATATTTATGAAAACACCTTCGCAAATGATGCATTATTTTAGAAAAATATTTTAGCAAAAAATATGTTATAGGGAGCTAGCCTTAAAAGATAAAAGCATAAATGCTGACTTTTTTGTAGAAATCTAAAAGGGGAACAATACTCTCATACATGACTTTAGCGAAACTTCAACCGTTTACGCAGCGTACGCAGCGGAAGCTCCAAGCATGAAAAATTCCCCCGATTTCGAAACATTCTTAATTGCTGCTCCGCTTCTATTGCTCATAGCGATGATAATATAAATAGAATTAATTATTAGTAGATTTTTTCTGCCAGTTTCAGCCTCATCAATAACTGTTTATAGACTTATGGTCTAAAGACAACAGAAAGCCTTTTGTTAGGGGGACAGTTATCCCCAGTCTTTAGTGATATTCTTATAATACTTACAGGAATTTTAATAATAGGCTTGGACATATTTGCTGGAGATACCTAATAACATGTTTGCTGGAGATTCTAAAACGAAGAGTTAGTATCATGTTAGAATATATATAGTCTTTCTCGATAAATAAGCTATCTAACACTGAAAGAATTTTTAATTTGGACCAGTAGTTCCTGAGATTAGCGCGTTCAAACAAACAAACAAAGTCTTTAGCTATAATATTAGTATAGAAGATAAATGAAAATTTGACTTTGTTTTTGCGGGTTTACTGTCCCGAAGCTTTTGGAATGACTTATCGCTGTTGGCTGTAGGTATCCTTCACAGCTTCATCGGACAACTGTTGAGCGAATATGGCTCTCAGTCCAAAAATATATGCAACGAGCCTAAGGGTGCCCTAGATGGGACGCAACTTCGGCTTAGGCCCAGGTAACCAACCTAGTATACGTTTGGGGAGAAAACGAACGGGATGTGCCGGTAGCGTGAACAGGACTGGTTGAACCTACAGGAGTCGCGACGAAGACCCCCGCCGGGACGGAATCTCGGTGTTGAAGTGTTGCGTATGTTCTGCTGGGACGCTTTACGCGCTTTGTCCGCTGCGATCACGATAGTGATCGCATCATCGTGCTGAAGCATGACTCGCACAAACACACGCAATAAAGAACTTGAACTTGACTCTGCCACTTTGAAAGTGGCAAGCATGAAATACAATATATATATTATACATAGAAACACCCAGGCCATTACAAACAGACGTCTTGTTCATGCACACAAATGTTTGTGCTGCCCGGGGATTGAACCGGAACCTTGGTGTACTAACCAAATGGGTCGTCAAAGAATGTTAAGTCATATTTATCGGAAACCTATCCAATACCGACGACAGTTGAATGGATAAAATTAGTTCAAAGGAAGAAATAAATAAAAATATATAGTGGCTATATGAAAAGGTACCTACTTATTAGCAAAATTGACATACTAAGTCTGAGAATCAAGGCTAGATAATTATAGTGGGTAGTCCAGTGATTTTCTATAATATACACTTACCATTCAAAATTATAATACTTACATGCATAAAATTATCCGTGTCATGTTAACACGCCTGCACAAAAACTGCGCAGAGTTTTTGCTAATTGTAGATCTGTTTTTAGTACAAGATGAAGTGATGGGCGTTCAGCGAAAAATATAAGTGTAAGATAGAGATCAGTGTGTAGTCATCATCATCAGCTCATTCAACGTCCCTACCAAGGGGCACAAGCCTACCCGTATGAACCTCAGCCCTCCCGGTAGAAGGGCAACAGTCCACTCCATTGAGCCACCATCGCTCAGTGTGTAGTCGCTGCTTGTTTATTTGTTAAAAACCAGAATAAGAAAATAATGAACATTTATTTATAGCTTGATCTTTCCTGGCGGTCTTGAGAACTATGAATCGATAGCGGTGGGTTGGCCGGTGCCGTCAGAATCGGGTAGTATGGGATATTCCAGAAGAATATTTTGGGCGACTGTGACAGTGCCCCCTCAGACAATGGAACACCTACTGTCTTGACCGAACTGTCCATCTTCGTGCGGTTTCCGGGACCTCTGGATGCCAAGTCGCGTTACCATATTGAACTTGTGAATCCATATTTACTCGATAAGAATAAAGCGTCGATGTCTCAGTGGTGTGGACTGTTGCCTTCCGATCTGAAAGGTGCAGGTTCAAATGCCGCCACGTATCAATGTCTTTTCAAAATTTCGGAATAATATACGTACGTCGGTGGTTTAGTGGTGTGGACTGTCGCCTTCCTATAGGGAGGGCTGAGGTTCAAATCCCGACACGTACCAATGTATGTACGTTATCCGACGCTCTTACGGTGAAGGAAAACATCGTGAGGAAACCTTCATGCACGCCAGCGAAGGGATTCGAAGGTTGTGTGTGAAGTCGTGCAATCCGCACTGGGCCCGCGTGGACGACTAAGGCCTAATCACCCTATTTGGATAGGCTCGTCCCCCTCGGTGGGGACGTTTAATGAGCTGATGATGATGATGATATACGTACACACGACGCTCTTACGATAAAGGAAAACATCGTGAGGAAATAGTTGTCCGTGAAGTCGGCCAATCCGCACTGGGTTCGCGTGGACGACTACGGCTTATACACCCGCCACAGGTAGACTCGTGCCCCTCGGTAGGGACGTATGAGATGATGATACGAAGATATCGTAGTAGTAGAATCTTCAAGTGCCCTCCGCCTGCAATGTCTAAGCCAAATTGGGAAAACTATCATCTTCCCGTAGGATTCGAAAACACGACCTATACCGGATTAACAGCTATCTAAACTATTTGAAAATCCCTATTTTTTTCGTTTTTACTTTCATATGTGCTTATTATGACCACCCATGTTGTGTAATGGTCGAGACATCGGCTACTACACCAAGGGTTTCGTGTTCAATCCCCAGGCAGAACAAACATTTTGAATGTCTGTAATGGTCTGACTGTTTTTTTGTACAAAACTTCATTTATTTGATTTCTCTCCACAACCGACATGAATAAAATACAAATTTCGTATTTATAGTACGTAAATAAATAAATGTTAATGAATTATTTATCGAATATTTTTTATTTATTTATTGGCTTGTTTATTCAAGCTTAATAGTTTGACTTTAAAACTTAACCATCATAGCATGGAGGCATTTAAGTTAAATAATGAAACCATATTACACCACGTGACGGTCCCGAAGTGATATTTCCCACGGGAACGACAGACAGAGCCGCGGGCGATCACTAACTTGTATCGGATTTCGATTAACGTTCTACCTCTGTATTGACATAAGGCCAATTAGGTTTTTAGGGTTCAGTATAAAAATGGTAAAACGGGACGTATGATTAAGACTGCGCTGTCTTTCTGTCAGTAACGAAGCTGATATTACAATTACATCGATGATACTAATAATATTCCTTTTATATATATTGTAGACGAACATTTTTGATCAAAACGTTTTTTTATGTTACGAAGTGAGTGATACGCCTGACAATGACAGTCGTCCTACCCGTACTAACATACGCAGCTGAGACATAGCTACTGACTAGGGGCCGCAAACCGGGATCCCGGACCTCGAAAATACCGGGATACCGGGCTAAATTTGGATCTTATTAATACCGGTATTCATTTCACGAAAACCGGGATTTTCGGTATTTTCTGTTTTAGTAAAATAAATAAAAAGTTACGCGCCATTTAATCGAATTAGGCGCGCGTGAGTTCGTTCACTTTGCAAACGATGATGATGTCAATTTCAATGAAGGTTTTCATGTACCTAATCGTAAGAACTAATCCTAACAAACGAATTCACTGGAGTACCTTAGAAATGGGAGGGCCCTGGGCGATGACGGCATTTAGAACAGAGCTCCTAAAACTTGTGGACGTCCCATCCCTAGGGCATTATTTGAGGTCTTTAATGCCGTTATCCACCTGGAAACTGCACCGGAGACGTGGTCCAGCTTCGTCATCTTGTTCTTCAAAAGGTGGATCAAGAGGGGAACAGGGTGATAAAACTAACTTAAAGAGTTATAGATCAATAACGCTTCAGAGCCACCTAAGTTGTTTTTCAGAGTTGTGACGAATCGTCTCTCAATAAGACTTGACGAATTCCAACCACCAGATCAGGCTGGGTTTCGAAAAGCCTACAGAACCGTGGACCACATTCATACACTTCGACAGCTTATACAGAAGACTAAATACCATGGCATTTGTGGACAAGACCAGCGGACAAGACCGATCCAATGGCGTCGCAAGGTGAGACAGGTTGATGTTATTTTATCCCCGAAACTCTTCACAAACGCAATCGAGAATGTTTTTTAAGACCCTGGACTGGCCTGGACGAGACGTGAACGTCAGTGAAGAGAATACATCTCACCTTCGTTTTGCTGACGATATCGTCATTGGAAGAGCTTGCTGAGATGCTGAACCTACATGAATCATTCCGATGAGTTGGGCTTAGCAGGATTTGGACTAGACGAAAGTCATGTTCAATGACTATATCATGCCACAAGTCACAACCAACATACGTCGATGGCGTCCTTTTCGAGGTTGTGCGAAAATACGTTTACTTGGGCCAAACTATCCCAATTGGCTGGTCTTCACGTCGACGATTCCGCAATTCTCAAAGACAAAAGTCTTTGATCAAAGCGTCCTACCCATACTAATAAGATACGCAGCTGAGACATGGGCACTGACTGCGGGACTGTTGCACAAATTTAAAGTTGACTCAATGGGCAATAGAGCGATCTATGCTTGGGGCTTCTCAAATAGATAAGATCCGTTATGAAGTTAAGTTATCCGCAAGAGAACTAAAGTTACCGACATAGCTCTCCGGATCAGCAAGTCTAAGTGGCAGTGGGCCGGTCACGTATATCACCGAACCGATGGCCATTGGATAAGACGATTCTGGTGTGGAGACCACGATTTGGCAATTATGGCGTAGGACGCCTTCCAGCGCGATATACCGTCGGCTTGCGAAATATTGCTGATGGAGGCACGATGAAGAAAGCGGGAGAACGGGATATCTGGCGTAAAATTAGGGAGACCTATATCCAGCAGTGAACTGAAACAGGTTGAAGAGAAGAAGTACCTTCTTACTCTTCCTCCACAAATTAACTTTCTTATACTAAAGTTACCGACATAGCCCGCCGGATCAGCAAGTTAAAGTGGCAGTGTGCTGGCCACATTTGTCGCAGAACCGATGGACGTTGGAGCAGACTAGTTCTGGAGTAGAGACGCGTCTCGGCAAGCGTAGCGTAGGACGCCCTCTGGCCCGAGGGACCGACGTATTGAGAAAGGTCGCTGGTGGAGGCTGGATGAGAAAAGCGGAGGACCGGGATATCTGGCGTAAAACGGGGCAGGGCCTATGTCCAGCAGTGGACTGCGATAGGTTGAATAGAATACTAAATTTGCTAACTTTAGCTGAATATCGAAAATACCGGATGACCGGTATTGGTCTGGAGCCAATACCGAAAATACCGGTTTTGCTGAAATGCTTCGGTATTGCGACCCCTACTACTGACACTGTGATTGGTTTTTAAGTTCAAAATCACACACGCGCAATGAAGCGAGCTATGCTCGGGACTTAACTCAAAGATAAAGCCCGAATTGATTTTATTCGTGAAAGAACTAAAGTTACTGACATTACTCGCTGAATCAACATGTTGAAATACCAGTGGGCTGGTCACGTATGTCGCAGAACCGATGGCCGTTGGAGCAGACGAGTTCTGGAGTGGAGAACGCGTCTCGACAAGCGTAGGACGTCCGGCCCCGATGGACCGACGACTTGCGAAAGGTCGCTGGTGGAGGCTGGATGAGCAAAGCGGAGGACCGGGATATCTGGCGCAAAATAGGAGAGACATATATCTTACCCACCAATGTAGAGAGCAGTGGATTATAATAGGTTTAAGAAAAGATATATAAAGACTTGGCATTCTTACGTCACAAGCTATCAAATGCACTATGGCAGTTTAGGGATCCATGGTGGTAGTGTCAGTATTCTAACCACCATAAGGGTATACTATTGAACAAGTCCAACACACTTTTGGCCCATTTTAAGAGTTAAAGTCCGTAGCCGAAAAGAAAAAAATGGCATCCTTATAGATTCAAAATGTCTTTCGTTCTGTCCATCCGTATGTTACAAACTTTGTTCTGAAACTATAAGAACAATACTTATTATTCTTAAATATATGCATTTTGTGAACTGCATGAGGTTTTCACAAAAAACCTAAAAAAAATCATTAAGGAAATAATTAAAAAATAACAAACCTACACGCATAGGGTTTTTAATGTGTAGGTCTTAAAATGATATTGAAGTTTCAATATTTTTTATAAATTGAATTGTTTATGCGAGAAACGAAAAAGGAAAATATTGCTTGCTGCTACGAAACCATTTTTGGGTGAGTCCAACTCGCACTTGGCCGGTACAAAGCACTCCTACAAAACGCACGCCATATTTTTAAGTCTGTAATTGGTCCGGGTATTATTCACGCTCGGGGGGCTCTAGACTTGTTTAGATAATGCCAAGACTTCCTTGTAAAGATTCAGCTCACACAAAATACAAGTCAATCTAAAATAAATTCTAATTACATCAGTAAGCAGTTAAAAAGGAAAGATTATTAGGCTCTCACTTATAGTAAACTTATCCTCCTAGGCGCTAGGATAAGTTTACTATGTCAAATTGTTAAGTTAATCTTTGTGAAAGAAAAAAATATATATTGTTATTATTATTTATTATTATTATCCCACCAGATGGTACCCACTTACCATTGGTATAAATAAAAAAACACTTTTTATCATCATGGGATATTCCAGAAGCAGTCTGTGCGACTGTGGTGCCCCTGAGACAATGGAACACCTACTGTCTTGCACAAACTGACCATCCATAACGACTCGATAAGAAGATCATCATCATCATCATTAGAAGTGTATGATCATGTTTAAAAGTGATAACACATTTGGCAATAAAATATAGTTCAAGATGTAAATCTTTTGCATGTAAACGTGCCGTAGTAGCGCGGGAGTAGGAGTAGTGCGGGAGCATCGGTGGCTCAATGGTGCGGACTGTCGCCTTCCTACCGGGAGGACTGAGGTTCAAATCCCGACACGTACCAATGTGTTTTCGAATTTTCGAAAATATATGTACGTTATCCGACGCTCTTACGGTGAAGGAAAACATCGTGAGGAAACCTTCATGCACGCCTGCGAAGAGATTCGAAGGTTGTGTGTGATGTCGTCCAATCCGCACTGGGCCCGCGTGGACGACTAAGGCCTAATCACCCTATACGGGTAGGCTCGTGCCCCTCGGTGGGGACGTTTAATGAGCTGATGATGATGTGCCGTAGTAGCTCCTCTTACCTCATCAACGGTATCCATGGAAGATCAGCGTCAGGATTCCGTGTGGTTGCTGGTGGTAGCACGTGTCGCCGTCGGTGCCGGCTACAATCCTAGTATGGTATTCATTCAAATTTTTTATTGCATGTCACATTACATATATATATATATATATATATATCTCTCTCTACTGACAATCACACAGCGCCATCTAGCCCCAAGTTAAGCGTAAAGCCTGTATTATGGGTACTAAACAACGGATAAACATACATATATATGTTTGTACTGCCCGGGGATCGAACCCGGAACCCATAGTGTTGCGGCCGACCTCTCAACCGCAACACCAAATGGGTCGTCAAACGTCAACATAGATAGGATGGTACATATACAGGTTTCCCAGCAGGTATACATGTGACGCCCTGCAAGGGCACAGCAAATTGATGAGAGGTCTAACTAAATTTCTTAATAACTATTTTAGTACTATAGTAAAGTAGGACACAATATTTTAACTTTTAACAAAATTTTAATGAAATGTAATGAAAATGAAATGAAAAGTGTTTATTCAGTTGAGGTCCTTATAGAACAATTATGAATGTCAGAATGTTTAACCAATAAACATAACATTTACATATTATTATCTTAAAAACTACACATTTATATAACACAGTATAACACGAAGACAGGTAACATAACAAATAAATTAAGTTAGACTTACAGGTAGGAAGGACATTTGATGTTTCATTATTTGACTATAATTTAATTTAATTTATTTTTATCGTTAAAAAAATCATGTAGGTCGTAATAGCATTTATTTATAAGGAAAGTTTTTAATGTTTTGGTGAATAGTGATCTCTCTTTCGTCGTCAGTAGAAGGGTAAAAAATCAAAAACACGAGCATACTACAATGTCACTATGAAGCGAGCGACATGATTAAAATGAAAATTTTGCTCAACTGAAGCGATGGGCAGACTTGCTGCGAACACTTTTTGAGTGAGAGTAAGCATCTAGTTTGTTTATTTATTTATACACAAAGAAAACATTAAAATATATATAATTTTATCAAGTACTATACTACTACTAGTTCATTGTTTATCTTAGGCTTTAATCTGCAAATCCTCATTACAAACGACTTAGGTCCCTTACAATAGGTCCAGCCAACATTAATATCCGTATCGGTCGATCCTCAAGCATTACCGTCTCCAGTTGGTATCTGCCATCGACCATATTCATTGGCTATGCAATTTGTTTCCTGGCTCCTTGCTTGTTGGATGATATCAATCACATTGATGAATCTACGAACGATTGCATTCTATGTGACGAATATATTGTCTCGTTGAAAATAACTTAATGTATTTATACCAAACCAACCACTGAAGCGTTTTTTTTTTCAAAGCATCAAAACTCATATTATTAGTTTAGTATTTTAATCGTTTTTTATTATATTTTTTGACGTTCATAAGTGCTTTTTGTAAGCCTAATTTGAAATAAATGTTTTTGACTTTGACTTTGACTTTATAGTTACATATCTAAGGTCTATTTCCAAGTAAAAGTCTTGAAAAAGGCATTAGTTTCTTAAAATATATATATATATATATACAATCATTCACAGAACGCCATCTAGCCCTAATTTAAGAAAGACGATTTCACTATGGTAACTAAACTAAACACGGATAAATATTATAGATCACTTTTTTATTAAACATACATCTAAATATATATAAGTAACCCAAACTACGAATAATTTATACAAACTAATGACATATTATAATATCAATCGTATACAATTACTTACTGCTTCTTTCGCACGGAACAGAATACTTTATTTTAAAGAGACTTTAATGGGAAAAAGGCTTCCAGCATTCTAAATCAATGATGTTAAAGTATATATTCGTGATATGCTCACAAAACAATCGAAAAAAGTGTTCCGAATGCAGCGACAGCACACACACATATTTGGAATGAGCGTACATTTACACTAAACAATGAGCCTACAACTGTATTCTCATTGGCGGTTCGTTTTTGAGGCACGTGTGGCGTATCTAGCTTTATATATACAGAATATCATTAATTGATTACTGAAGTAATAAATACAATTTTGCGTTAAACCACGTCGGTATCGATCGAGTATTTGGTGCGACGTTGTCGATTAACTTCAACGTTTATGGACTCGAGTTTATTTATTACTTTCACATGAGCTTAAGTTGTTCCTACGTTTAGATTTGAAATTGCGTAGTTGATACTGCAAAAACTATAAGGACTAGTAAGGTATATTATGTATAAAGATATATTCATATATTGACGACCCATTTGGTGTTGCGGTTGAGACGTTGACTGCAACACCAAGGGTTCCGGGTTCAATCCCCGGGTCAGTACAAACATTTGTGTGCATGAACATGTCTGTTTGTAATGGTCTGGGTGTTTTCTATGTATAATATGTATGTATTTACAAAAAAAATATATAAGTACGTTTATACGTTGTTTAGTACCCATAATACTGGCTTCACGCTTAACTTGGGACTAAATGGCGATGTGTGAATGTCAGTGGATATATATGTATTTGTATATACAACAACACAGAGTATTACATATGTTTTTATAGTCAGTTGATAGTCTTAACACATTGATGTCACAGTGTGTGTGGCCATAGTAAATGTCTGGAAAAAAGGATTTGACAGAGTCATACAAGTATGGGAAAGTCAAGCTACGATCAGTTTCAACAACACATTGTACTACTACTAAAAACGATGAAAAGTAGTCCTGATAAATAAATATCCAGTGACATTCACACAGCGCCATCTAGCCCCAAACTAATTATAGCCTGTAATATGGATACTAAACGAACGGATGGACAAACGGAACGGACGGATCGTACTCGGAACTCTTGGTGTACAGTGGCGTGCACAGAGATTATGATTAGGTATGCAAAGTGAGTAAGATAAAACGCAAAAAAAAATATTTACGTTTATATCAAATTAAGTGCTGTTGTTGACAGCAGATCACCTATGGTTTTAAATGAGCAAATAAGTGGGAATCATTTAATATGTTGGTGATTTTCCGGGTTGTCTGGACGCACAGGCTATGCACTGCTTATTTGCATTTATGGAGTGCACTGTTGGTGTAATAGCCGAAGTCTCAACCATTACACCAAATGCGTCGTCAAACCAAGTGTTAGTCTCTTCATGTTCCTATTATATTAAAAAGGATCTATGTCCAGCAGTGGAATGTTATGAGTTGAAACATTGATATGATAATGAAAAACATTAAATCAACCAGTAACGTAACCCGCGACTGCAGAGATTGATCGGCTCTGCGCCGCCACAAATCACTCGCGGAAATTTACAATATACTTTAAAGTGAATTAGTGGCCTACTGAACGGAATGGGTTCTTTAAGATGTAAAAATAATCTAAATATCAAGTCTTTCTGGTTTCCAAAAGTTAACATTACTATTAAAATTATTACATAAGTATTGGTACTCATAAATTTATAACTATATTTTTAACGGTATGTTCACTATCATTAGCTCATTTGCGTTCCCACTGTGGGGCACGAGCCTACCCATAAAGAAGTATTGGCCTCAGCCGTTCGGGCTCAGTGCGGTTTGACCGAGTTCACTCACAACCCTTGAATCTCTTTGTAGGCGTGCCCAGGTCTCCTCACGATTGTTACCTTCACCGCAAGAACATCGGATAAACGTACATAAAATTTCGAAAATCCGAAAAGACATTGACACATGGCGGAATTTGAAACCCGACACGTGTGTGAAGTCGTCCAACCCGCACTGGGCCCGCGTGGACTACTAAGGCCTAATCACCTTATACGGGTAGGCTCGTGCCCCTCGGTGGGGACGTTTAATGTGCTGATGATTATGGGATTTGAAACTGCAATCTCCAGTTTGGAAGGCAACAATCTATACCAATGAGCCACAGTAACTCTCCTTTGGATATTTTTTAAATTGCTATACAATTTAAAAAATATCCAAAGGAGATCTTTCTCGGAACTTAACGACCTCGTGAATTATCTCCGTTAGCGTAAACGTGTGCCCTCACGTGCATAAATTTGGCGCCACAGCACACCATCAATACGGATCCAATTTAGACGTGCGATGCCAATCGTAAATCCCCCCACATAAATGTCAAACCGGCAGATAACAAAGCAAGATTGTAAACAATGATATTCTGAACATATAAAGGTAGATACGCCAACGGTGACTCAAAAACGAACCGCTGAAGAGAGTACAGTTTGTACTCTTTTGTTTAGGTAAATGTGTTCGAAATTGGAAATATGTGTATGTGTGCTGTCACTGCATTCGGAACACTTTTTTCAATTGTTTTGTGAGCATATCACGAATCCATACTTTTTACATCATTGATTGTAAAGCGGTGAAATTGTAAAGACGCTGTCAATATAGTTGTGTGAAATAAATAACGAAGCATTGTAAATAATATACGCATCGGGCATCACTCACATGCCTGACCGTCAAGTTGCTTCAGCAGATCTCGAGGCAAACATTTGTATTGCGTAATACAATAATTGGATGTCAAAGGTCACAGCATTCATTATAGTATACAATACACACATATTAACCTCTAATTAAGTAAAAATAAAAGTATAATGAAAAATATTCTGTATCATATTTATTGATTGTAATTTATTATTTTAAAAAGCTTGTTACTTCAAACACAATATAATTATTATTGTTTATGAACAAGTGAAATGTAATATATGGATGAGCGATATTAATAGAATTATGAATTAAATAAATTTAAGTGATGCTAATCCTATTCAACCTATCGCAGTCCACTGCTGGACATAGGTCTCCCCCATTTCTCGCCAGATATCCCGGTCCTCCGCTTTCCTCATCCAGCCTCCACCAGCGACCTTTCGCAAGTCGTCGGTCCATCGGGCCGGAGGGCGTCCTACGCTACGCTTGCCGAGACGCGGTCTCCACTCCAGAACTCGTCTGCTCCAACGGCCATCGGTTCTGCGACATACGTGACCAGCCCACTGCCACTTCAACTTACGGGTACGGGTAGGACGCATTGCTCAAAGTGATGCTAAAAGCAGGATCAAATCCCGCCACGTAAAAACGTTATTTCAAATTTACGAAATGATATTATGAGCGTTTATCCGACGCTCTAACGGTGAAGGAAAACATCATGAGGAAACCTGCGCACGTCTACGAAGAGATTCAAAGTTATTGCGTGAAGTCATCCAACCCGCACTGGGCCCGCGTGGATGACTAAGGCCTATACATCCTACACGAGTAGGCTCGCGCTATTCGGTGGGGACGTTTAATGAGCTGAAGATGAAGCATTTTAATAATTTTACTATCATTTAATACAAAAGTAAAATTTATTTATAGAAATTCCATTGTGTACAGTAAATAACTCACAGCCACTCTCACGTGAATGATGTCGGTCACAAGTCAAAGTCAAGAGCGTGTATTTATAGTCTGTAACCTCCAGCTGGAACAATCATTCAATTAGTCAATGTTTTCCGCAATTGTTTTAAACGCAACCAATTAGAGTTTGCTGGTGTCAAAGTTCACACTGTTACCACGCCGGCATACTTTTTTTATGGTACTAAGTGTGCATGACGGTCAGAACGATCATCATTAGCCCAGTATACGTCCCCACCGAGGGCACGAGCCTACCCGTGTAGGGTATACAAGCCTTAGTCGTTCGGGTCCACGCGTGAATGACTAAGGCTTCAACTTGACGCCCAATCTTTGAAACTCTTCGCAAGGCGTGCGCCGGTTTCCCCACGATGTTTTCCTTCACCGTAAGAGCGTGGTGCACACCACACAACACATTGGTGCGTGGCGGGATTTGAACCTCAGCCCGGTAGGAGGGCAACAGTCCACACCATTGAGCCACCGACGTTCTTACGACGACCTTAGGCTCAGGACGATCATCTGATGGTAAGTGATACTCCTGATACAGAGCTGCATTGATGGAGACCAACAATTGATAGACAGTTATTATTCTCCATCAATGCCGCACTGCGCCCGTCACCCGAGACAACAGGTGGCTCAATGGTGTGGACTGTCGCCTTCCTACCGGGAGGGCTGAGGTTCAAATACCGACACGTACCAATGTGTTTTCGAATTTCCGAAATATATGTACGTTATCCGACGCTCTTACGGTGAAGGAAAACATCGTGAGAAACCTTCATGCACGCCTGCGAAGAGATTCGAAGGTTGTGTGTGAAGTCGTCCAACCCGCACTGGGCCCGCGACGACTAAGGCCTAAACACCGTATCCGGGTAGGCTCGTGCCCCTCGGTGGGGACGTTTAATGAGCTGATGATGATTATGATAGAATATTCATTGATTCTTTTTTTAATTAATAACTAATTAATAATATTAATTAATGGAGCGCAATGGAGCGAGCTATACTCGGGGTCTCACTTAGGGATAAGATCAGAAATGATTGTATCCGTAGGAGAACTAGGGTGACCGACATAGCCCAGAGGATTAGCAAGTTGAAGTGGCAGTGGGCAGGGCACATAGTGCGTAGAACCGATGGCCGATGGGGCGGAAAGGTTCTCGAGTGGCGTCCACGTAACGGAAAGCGAAGCGTAGGCCGACCCCTAACCAGATGGACGGATGATCTGGTAAAGGTTGCGGGTAGCAGATGGATGTCAACTGCTAGGGATCGGTCCGCGTGGAAATCATTAGGGGAGGCCTTCGTTCAGCAGTGGACATAATTAGGCTCGTTTCGGATTTTATCGCGTAGGGAAACACCTAACATAGCCCTCTCCATAGCACGCTGAGCAACCTTGAGTCTATTCAAGAGGCCCTTGGTTGGTAGGTTGAATAGATAATAATAATTTCTGGAGTCTTGTTTCGTTCATTTCCGATCTGTTTTTTTAAATATATAATAAAATTTTAGGAGTATTTTAAATATTGTATTTGTTCTCCCTATAAATAACCAATGTACCGTTCGCAGGCTCAGTCTCGCGGTCAGAGATTGCGGTTACAAATCAGAATCGCGTGCTTCAATCTCGCTAGAGGCATGTTTAATAATGTAAAGTTTATCTGCAGAACACTAGATTACTGGCGGTGTCGGTACATTGGTCCATGACGGACTGCGGGCGTTTTTGTTAAAATATTATACCATACTATCTTATTACTGCTTGAAAATAGAAGGTTTAAAGTATGGTCGTACTGTTTTATTAGTTGATAAAATGATTTTTAGAAGTTACAGGGTTATTTGACGACCCATTTGGTGTCGCGGTTGAGAGGTCGACTGCAACACCAAGGGTTCCGGGTTCGATCCCCGGGCAGTACAAACATTTGTGTGCATGAACATGTCTGTTTGTATTAGTCTGGGTGTTTCTATGTATGATATGTATGTATTTACAAAAAAAAAGTATGTTTATCCGTTGTTTAGTACCCATACTACAAGCTTCACGCTTAACTTGGGGCTAGATGGCGCTGTGTTAATGTCAGTGGATATTTATATATTGTGATAGTTACTTAGCGCGCTAGATGTCATTTAAGAGCGCTAGCAATTACGTCATCGAGCCCTTCATCCAACCCTACAGTGAACAGGATCATATTTGCTATTGCTAATATTTGGGATTCCCATGTATATTTGTGAGAAAGCATTAGTCATGCGTCACCCACCGACTTGTGTTTCCCAGAAATAGAGCTTTCGAAATTGCTTCCTACAGCTCAAAAGTTTTAGGACTATTTTAGTGTCGTACGCTCCATTTACGCTAACGGCGTGCACAAAATCTACTAAACAAAATGCACGTAACACACATGTAAACAATCAGAAATGGGTAAATTAGTTTTTTTTTCTGTATTTCGCCAAACTTTCGTGGAACATCGCATGCGTTCTGTTTTGTCGATTATCAGAGGTTACCTGATATCACCGGCTAGATTCATAATTTCACATGGTACCAATTTTTTTGCTTCTAAAAAACTGTTCTTAATGTAATAGCACTTATAGACCAGGTGATAACAACATGAATTAAAGACCGACGACTTGCGGGCGGTCGCTGGTGGAGGCTGGTGGGTTCGATCCCCGGAACCCGTTCCTTGGTGTAGGAGCCGACTTCTCAACTATTACACCTAACAGGTCGCCCAGGTCATTCTATGGATGTGTTACTAAAAAATTGTATCACAAACTCTATCTTTGCATGGTAATTTTTTTTATTATTATGTTTTCGAAATCCTTAAGATTCACGGGCCAAATAGTGCCCGGTCCTTTGGAAGGCGTGTGTGGGCCGAAGCCAACACCACAAAGGCCTTTATTATATATTTTGTAGTCTCTGTTAGGAGTTCACGGTTCGGAGACCGGTCCTTGAAGCTTGCGTGGGGACATATGTCCAACACGTAGAGGCTTTGTGAGAAAAAATAAATTATATTATTATTTTATAAACATGTTAGCAAATAGACGGTTCATCTGTATCTAAATGATACCACTGCGATCCAGTGACCCCAGCTTTGCTAAATTATCAATGAATGCTGATTAAAAATACGACCGCACGTGACGTGACACGTACCAACGGATACGGCAGCTGCAGCTGAGACAGGGCCCTTTTGACCACATTTATTTTTATTTACACTACTTCTTTGTTTTTTTTTTAACTGTGTTAACTTGTTTCTGTTATTTCCATGACATCGTATCGTTTTTATTGTATCTTCTAATTAGTTAATTAGAAGATATATTTGTTATATGTGGTCATATAAACGTCTTCTCTATTTTATTCTTCTAAAATCAAGCAATCCCTTACATATTATAGTGAGGCTTAAATGAACACTGTGATACACAATACTGTATAACAATAGACCTGTAAGCAATATCCATGTAATAACAATAAATTATGGGCTACAAAACAGATTGATAAATCAAATGTTAGATTCGAAAGTTCTAATAGACACTGACATTTCTACAACGAGCGTAAAACTTGAGCCACAGTATAAAAACGATTCAGTAACTCTATGGTGCTGTAAACAAACAAATATTAATAGTCATTTAAGATACTACAAGTGATTATATATGCAGGCCGATCGCGCTAACCATTTGACAGCCAGTTTAGACGAAATTGAACCTTAAACTTATAGCAATACCGAATATTGAAAATGTCAACTATTGCAGAATCGGAAGGATATCGTAACTACACCCATTTTGTTATCAAACGTTTCGATTTAAAATATCTTAATCGGTCTGCTGATGCTACATGTTGAATATCTTTGTTTACCTTGAGGACTGAAACAGACAGTTATTATGATAACTGCAATAGTACACTAATGATCCTCAGATAATTGGTAGTGTCTTTTTAAATTCAATTGGAATTAAAAAGTTGGATATTAAAGTTTTAAGGTTTAACCATTTTTGTTGAGATAGAACAGCGAGGATGGTAGCGACTATCTCAAAATTCCGCTGGTAGAGAAACTGGTGCAATACAGACAGACAATTATTTTCAATCAAGGATAACATATACATACTCGTATGATAAAAACTATGGGATATTTTCTGTTTGTATTTATGCACTGTAGCAATGCAATAAACAAGTGCAGTGTTCAGCTGTCGGTGGCGACTGAACACGAAGACTGCGGGGTTTCAATTTCCGTAAGAATTAGAGACGCCAGTGTTTGATGGTGACATTGTCGCTGTCGTGAGTTGTATCACTTTTTCAGAGAAGGGTGGAGATTGTTTTTTTCCGTGTTATCTTATTATGACCCATGTTTCATTATATATTTATCAATGATAAGTATTCCATTTGTTTTCTTCATTTTCTTTCTATTAAACACCACAATTGAAACTTCATTGTGTTTGTTGGATATACCCGTCTGAGGAGGTTAAAAATTTTTATGTCACCAAGTAACAACTATAATAAAATTTTCTTTGTTAAAGAAACTCATATAAAGCAGACAGATTATTAGCCCCATTCATTTACAAGCGGTTTGTTTTTTATTCAAGCAAAATCATTCGTCGAGTTACTGTTGGTGTTTGTGTACTGTGGCAATGCAAGTGCAGTGTTAAGCTGTCGGTCGCGACTGAACACGAAAGCTGCAGGGTTTCAGTTGCCATTAGAAATAGCGACGCCCATGTTTGAAGGCGACATTGTCGTTGTCGTCAGTTGTATCACTTTTTCAGAGACTGGTGGAGATTGTTTTTCTGTGATATCTATAAGTATTTATTATTATTTTTTTATGATGTCTATAAGTATTTCATAATATATTTATCCATGCTAATTATTCAATTTGTGTTCTTCATTTTTCTTTCTATTATACGCCACAATAGAAACTTCATTGTCTGTTGGACCGTATGTTTAAACATTTTTATATTACCACGTAGCAACAACTATACTAATATTTTCTTTGTTAGAGAAACTGTTGTAAAACAGACAGATTAGCAGCCCCATTTATTTCCAGGGGCAATTTTTTAATCAAGCTATATCAATTGTCGACTCACTGTTGGTATTTGTGTACTGTGGCAATGCAATAAACAAGTGCAGTGTTGAGCTGTCGGTCCCGACTGAACACGAAGGCTGCGGAGTTTCAATTGCCGTTAGAATTAGCGACGCCCGTGTTCGATGGCGACTTTATCGTTGTCGTGGGTTGTATCACAGAGAAGCAGGTGGAGATTGTTTGTCTCTTTTACATTATTATCGTCATATTTATATAATACTAGCTGTCCCCGCGGTGTTGCCCGCGTTATACATTATATTCTCCCGCAGTAAAATATTACCTAAAAGAGAGCAGATCTCGCGACGCGCGGCCGCCGCACGGCAATTCCATGCTATATTTATCCAAAACAAAAAGTTTTTTCTATAATAAAGCGTTTGTTTTTCCTTATTTCATCAACCACCTACGAAAAAAGCCACATCCAACTCCATCCAACCGTTTCAGATACTACCCGTAACAAACAGTAGCTAGAAAGACAAAAAATATTTAAATATTTTGGCATATGTACCGTATATACATATGCATGTAGAAAAAAAACGTTATTTAAGAAAGAAAGAAAAACATTTATTAACCACATACACAATAAGATACAAAATTACAAATAGAGAAGTTAAAAATGGACGAACACAGAACAATAACATGTAATAATATGGTGGTGGTGGCTAATCGGACCCATCCTCAGCATGTGCTACAGCGAGCTACAAGCAGCTGCAGCGCTGATGTTATTTCAATTTAACAAACAGGCACTCCAATTTTATTTATATGTTATAGATATTTGATACAATTAATTATTAGATCGAGCCCCTATATGTCATCATCATCATCATCAGCTCATTAAACGTCCCCACCGAGGGGCACGAGCCTACCCGTATAGGGTGATTATGCCTTAGTCGTCCACGCGGGCCCAGTGCGGATTGGACGACTTCACACACAACCTTCGAATCTCTTCGCAGCGTGCATGAAGTTTCCTCACGATGTTTTCCTTCACCGTAAGAGCGTCGGATAACGTACATATATTTTTCGAAAATTCGAAAATACATTGGTACGTGTCGGGAATTGAACCTCAGCCCTCCCGGTAGGAAGGCGACAGTCCACACCACTGAGCCACCGACGCTCTATAAATATAAATTTAAACTTACTAAAATCTTATCTTATAAAACCACAAATGCTCCCTCAATAAACATTATGTTACTTAAAAAGAACAAATCGCCCCAATCATTACACGGATTAAGATTTAGTTTGTCCGTTCATCCAACACGGTGTCGGCTCTTTGTGAACATAAATCTTACACTTAATCATTCTTTGTAATACAACCTCTTTACCGGATAATTAATGTCATGAACTAAGTAATAAGTGGGCGCAGCGATGGATTGAAAGTGGTCAAGTACGGCCGGGAACGTAACGAAGGGTTCCGTAGTTGCAATGAAATAAAATTATTAATTTAAATCATATAATAGTATGTCGATTATAATTGGCTTACAATATTTTTTCACCCATCTTGGCAAGTTATGGATCGCATCGGTGGCTCAATGGTGTGGACTGTCGCCCTCCTACCGGGAGGGCTGAGGTTCAAAACCCGCCACGTACCAATGTGTTTTCGAATTTTCGAAAATGTATCCGACGCTTTTACGGTGAAGCAAAATATCTAGGAAACCTGCGCACGCTTGCGAAGAAATTCAAAGGTCGTGTGTGAAGTCGTCCAACCTGCACTGCCCGCGTGGACGACAAAGGCCTAATCACCCCATACGGGTAGGCTCGTGCCCCTTGGTGGGGACGTTTAGTGAGCTGATGATATCGATTTTTATGTTTTTATGAAACGGTTTGGGCTCCTTAAAGATAGGGGGAAGGCCTATGTCATGAAGTGGGACGGTATAGGCTGATAATATTGCTTCTGTATGATTTGCAACGTGAACAACGTTCACGATGTTGCGAACAAAGATAAATAAGTAAAATAAGGTAGATATGTTTGATGCGTTAACACTTAACAGCTGTCTTTAAGTGCTTATTTCAAGTAATTTAAGCTGAGTAATTGTCCGAACCAAACATACAATACTGACGAATACTGATAACGATTTACCTACAACTACACTTAACAAAAAGACGTCAACATGGGATGATATAGCTCTGTATTGGTTATAGTAATGTGAATAAAAAAATAAAATCATCATCATTAGCTTCTTTAAACATTCCCACCGAATAGCACGATCCTACCTGTTAAGAGTTTAAGGCCCTAGTTGTCCACGCGAGACTAGTGCGGATTGGCTGACTTCACACTCAACCTTTGAATTTCTTCGTAGGTGTGCGCAGGCTTCCTTCACCGTAAGAACTTCAGACAAACATACACATAATTTCGGAAATTCGGAAAGACATAAGTACTTGGCGGGATTTGAGCTCACACCCTCCAGATCGGACGACAACAGTCCAACCCAATGAGCCACTGACGCTAAAAATGTATTTGAAAATGTAAGTGGATAAATTTTTGGAAATTCGCAGTGACACACTTAAATTTTTTCAGAGCTTTTGCTTGCTCAACTGGGATAATGCTGTATCTTAGCAGTGATTGCTTCTATTGCCACTGTAATTTTACCTGTATTCTATCTATCACTATCTGTTTTAAAAGAAAGAAAGAAAATACATTTATTTGACCACAAAATTAACATTACAAGACTATAACAGTACAAAACAATTCAACGATAAAGAAAACAAAAACAAAGAAAACAAAACAAAAAAAAACAATGTAAAAAGAACGAAAAAAAGCAAATCATTGTATACTTAATAAAATAGAAAATACAATATATTTATGTGGTCAAAAAGGCCCTGTCTCAGCTTTTGTTGCCGTGTGTTGAGTTGGCATTAAAATAATTCAAAAGTGGACACGGCAACGCTGTTATTCTGACAGAGCACAAGTGACTATCATGGATAAAGATAAAGGATAAATAAATAAACAAATGAAAGGCTGTCTTATTGACTGTCAATATAAACAATAGGTATTTAAATACAAATCTAATAAAGTGATATATTTAAGAATCTTGGCCATATGCATAATACTAATTAAATAAATATTACGATACATATAATAGTTTTAAAATATACACATCTATTTTATTTTATTTTATTTTATTTATATTTGGGAAACAAACAATATCATTATACATCAATAGGACAATACATATTAACAATTACATAAATCAATAAAGTTTCCACTAAAAGTTAAACAGACATGTCAAAAAATTAAATATAATATCAATAAATATAAAAACTAAACACAAACACAAAACACAAATATAATATATAATAAATAATAATTAAATGACATTTATATAAACAAGGCTGTACAGTGTTCTTTCCCTTGCTGTGTGTGTGTTGTGAGAGTGAGTTTTACATACCATTGGGTAATTATCATTTATAAAACGCGTCTACGGAACCCCAAAAACTATTCATTATTGATGGGAGGGTATATGCATGCGTATACATTAACAAAATTGAAGAAATTAAAACAGGTCGGATTGATTGATTCGTGATATAATCTTAGTTTAATAGTTAGTTTTTCTAGTTAGATTAGAGTATTTTAGGTGGAACCACCTTATAATTAGCAAAGTACCGTGCCTCCACGGTTGGTTTATATCACTGCGTGGTCCGGGGGTCGCGGGAGCGATAACGAGGGTGACTGATTGTAATGTTACTTAGTGCGATTTTTCCCAGTTTGGTTGGAACATTGGTGAATCAACAGATTGTCCGAAGGCAAAGATGATTCCGTACTTAAAAGGGCACGCATCGGTCCCGGCTACAACCTTACGATGGTAGTCGTTACCGGGTGGTATTGGTGGGTACCAATCCGCATTGGAGCCGCGTGGGTTACAACCACAGACATCCGAATATACAATTAGACTGGACAAGCCGCCAAGTTTATAGGCAGTCCCAGTGTCGCAATTTCTTTTCGGTTCTTACCTGTGAAAAGTTGTTATATTTCTTGGTAAATTTACTGATTCCTTGCGATGATGGCATGTTACAATTGCACAGGATGGCATTTTGGGATAAAACGGTAATTTTTTCTAATATTCATGCGTCTTGACTCGTCTCACAGAGCGTAAACTGACAGCCAGTGTATGCTCGTTGAGCTTACATTTGTCGCACTTAAAAACGCGGCTTGCCCCATCTCCTGTATTGGGAAATCTGTGGTTACAACCCAATCTCCGCACACCATGCTATGCAAGAAGGCATGTGCACTGCAGTGGGACGATATAGGCTGTTGATGAGCAAAGGTGAGGTGACGAAACTTGCATTGTTTATTTAAAAATATGTATCTCCCTTTTAAAACTTTCACACAAATTGTAAGCTTATGAATAGCTACTTGAGATAGCATGGTAATTAGTAGGCAATATTTATTGAGGCACGCGGGGCGAGCGCCTTGAATGCTTAAGGTCAACTCACTTATTATGTTAGTATTATTTAATAATAAGCGTAGCGTAGGACGCCCTCTGGCCCGATGGACCGACGACTTCCGAAAGGTCGCTGGTGGAGGCTGGATGAGAAAAGCGGTGGACTGCGATATCTGGCGCAAAATGGGGGAGGCCTATGTCCAGCAGTGGACTGCAATAGGTTGAATAGATAGATAGATTAAACAAATATATATCTACTGACAGACACAGTGTCATCTAGCCAAATATTAAGCTTGTAGTTAAGGTACTAAACAATTGATAAACATACTTATATACGTTTTTTGTATGTATCTGAAGACCCATTTGGTGTTGCCGTTAAGAGGTCGGCTGCAACACCAAGGGTTCAGGATTTGATCCCCTGGCAGTACAATGTGTACTGGTCTGGGTGTTTTCTATATAATAATAACAATGATAATAATAAAAGTCTTCATTCTCTCCACAATCTTACAAACATAAAGGGACATACACTGAAGAATACAGTTTGATTGTAGAAGTCTGGTGGTCTGAACTAGGCTGAGGGCCTGTAAAACAGAACACCAGGTCCTAAACTATTATAGAGATCTAATTTTGTACAACAATATTTGGCAAACAGAGTAAACTCCGTCTTCATGTGGTGAGTAGGTAATGTGTGTTTGTATTGTGTGAGTGTATGTGGGTAAAAAGTGTGTGCAAAGAGATTAAAATATATTAAATAGTAAAAACAATTAGTATATATAATATGTATGTATTCAAAAATATATATTTATATAAGTATGTGTATCCGTTGTTTAGTACCATAATACAGGCTTCACGCTTAACTTGGGGCTAGATGGCGCTGTGTGAATGTCTGTGTATATTAATTTTTTGAGTGGCACTCAGATACATAGAGTCATTTAACCTCAAACTTTTTTATTACATTTTAACTACTTATTATGAAGGAATGCGTAAACATAATACTTTGGTTATACAAGTATAGTAGCTTCGCCTTAAGTACTCGATTCATCTTCCAAATCCAACAACAAACGTAACCAAATCAAATAGCAATTAATAAAAATTCAAATTAGACAGTAATTAACTAAAACCGATAAACATGTTACCACACTGACCGTGAATCTTAATCTGTAGTTAATAAGGTTCAAAATGCAATCGCTTAAGTTGTTTACCAAATTTTCTGTGTTTATTTATTATTATAGGATACCCTATGATTAAAACTTGTTTGTATTGTATAATTTTCTATTAAAAGGCTTGTAGGGTTTGAGTAACTGGGAGATATTTAAGGAACGTTTAAAGTTTTATACTATAAATTTTTATCGTCATCACTTGAAAAATAAAGAACTATCCACACCACCAGCAAACATTTCCATGCAAAACAGTTCGATTCACGCGATCGTGGCTTATTGGTGTGGACTGTTGCCTTCCGATCTGGAGAGTGCAGGTTCAAATCTCGCCAATATATGTACGTTATCAAACGCTCTTACGGTTTAGGATCCATCGTGAGGAAACCTGCGAACGCCTACGAAGAGATTCTGAAAAGTTTTTTTTCAACTACCGAATTAATTGCTTTTTATTGAATAATGATAAAATGTTGTTGATAAATGCCTGTTGATAATCCTAAATTGAGTAAATGAATGTTATTTTGAGTTTTTTATAACAAATTTCTAGATTTTGAACTTATAAGGAAAGACGCCCTTCTCCTAGCATAGTGCAATAATTGCTCATACGTAAAAAACGTGCAGTCGTTTCCCAGCTGCTCGGCGGTGTTCCAGAAATATAAATAATGACAAATGACCCCAGCGCATAGATACACAGCTTATAGGGTTGGAGCTGACTATTTAATGTTTATATATTAGTAAGATTAACTATTGTTGAAAAACTAACTAAATACACAGTCATGAAGTAACGTCAACCAAAAAATGTCCGAGCCCCATGACATATACGTAAAATTATTGTTATATTTAGAACGTAAAATTATTCATTTAAATTTTGAACCTAATGCGTCATGAAAAGAATACAAAATCAAAAACACAAGCACGCTACTGAATATTCTGGCCAAGTGACGCGATGGGCAGACTTTTGCCGCGGACACTTCTTCAGTGAGACTTACATGCAAAACATGCAATTTATTGTTTATCTAAGTGTTAAATCAATAATTTATTTTCATTATTAATGTTTGACGTCCCATTTGATGTAATGGTTGAGGCTCTCGGCTAATTCACCAAGGGTTCCCGAGTACTATCCCCGGGCAGTACAAACATTTGTGTGAAAATACAGACACGCTGTTTGTATTGGTCTTGGTGTTATCTATGTATAATACGAATTTATTTACAAATAGGAGTATCTAAGTATGTTTATCCGTTGTTTAGAACCCATAATACAGGTTAATTCTTAGTTTGGGGCTGGATGGCTCTGTGTGGATGTCAATGGATATTTATTTATTTTATTCTATGATGTTATTCTGGAGTGAAGACCACGTCTTAGCAAACGTAGCATAGGATGCCCTCCGGCCCGATGGACCGACGACTTGCGACATGTCGCTGCCAGTTTATGTCATCTACTTTTTTGCTAATATAATCTTAAAAACGCAATAACCACTACAAATTGATTGGCGACCCTAGACGATGATTAATCAGGAGTGTGTCCACACTTTATCATCTTGTCGCGCAGATTCCTCAACCTTTATAGCTTCTATGTCAACGGTATAAAGTATTTAGCTGCTTAAACCGGGACTCGAAGGTTCCGGTTGCAAATGTATTCAATCAGATGATAATCTTATACCAGCACCTGCCATACAACTCAAATATACACCTGGCATTTGAAACATTTATTTCCTGTGTGACCTAGGTGGTGGTAACACCGGAGTGCCAGATATCGTCCCGGTAAACAGGAGTGTTATGCACTGTTGTGTTTCGGGATAAGGGCACTGTAGCTAGTGAAAGTACCGGTTATAAGTGACCTAAGATCTGTTGTCTCGGGTGACGGGCGCATTGCGGCATTGATGGAGGATAATAACTATCTATCAGTAGTTGGACTCCTTTAATGCCGCTCTGTTATGGTCTGGCGTATCACTTACCATCAGGTGAGCGTCCTGACCGTCCTGTACACTTATAACATAAAAAAAAACAGTTGATAATCTTATACCTGCGCCTGCCATACAACCCAAATATACACCTGGCATTTGAAACATTTATTTCCCGTGACCTATAGTTTTACTAGGTGGCAGACTCGATACTGAGTCGTCTAGGTAGGTACCACCGCAGTGCCAGGTATCGTCCCGAGAAACAGGAGTGTTATGCACTTTTATGTTTCGGGATGAGGGCACTGTAGCTGGTGAAATTACCGGGTATAAGTGACCTAACATCTGTTGTCTCGGGTGACGGGCGCAGTGCGGCATTGATGGAGGATAATAACTGTGTATCGGTTGTTGGTGTTGATCAATGCCGCTCTGTCATGGTCACTTACCATCGGGTGAGCGTCCTGACCGTCCTGACCGCCATCTACACCTATAAAATAAAAAACGTATCAAAATCAATAAAAAGCAATCAAATATTATTTATTTCGTTTAAAACCAATAAATGTAAATCATCATTATCATCATCATTAACAGCCCAATTATGTCCACTGCTGAACGAAGGCCTCCCTAATAATTTCCACGCGGACCGATCCCTTGCAGTTGACATCATCTGCTACCCGCCACCTTAACCAGATCATCCGTCCATCTGGTTGGGGGTCGGCCTACGCTTCGCTTTCCGTTACGTGGACGCCACTCGAGAACCTTTCCGCCCCATCGGCCATCGGTTCTACGCACTATGTGCCCTGCCCACTGCCACTTCAACTTGCTAATCCTCTGGGCTATGTCGGTCACTAGTTCTCCTACGGATATCATCGTTTCGGATTTTTCGCGTAGGGAGACACCTAACATAGCCTCTCCATAGCACGCTGAGCAACCTTGAGTCTATTCAAGAGACCCTTAGTGAGCGACCACGTTTCGCTTCCGTATGTCATAACTGGCAACACACACTGGTCAAAGACCTTCGTCTTGAGAGACGAAGGTCTTTGACCAGAGACGACGACGTTTGACGAGAGATAAATGTAATGACAAGCAATCCATACTAATATTATAATGTGAAAGTATCTCTGTCTGTCTGTCTGTCTGTCTGTCTGTCTGTCTGTCTGTCTGTTGTTTGTTACGCTTTCACGCCTAAACGGCTGAACGGATTTTATTGAAACTTGGTATGTTGATAGTAGGTAGCCAGAATAGGTTTTAGGCTACTTTTATTCCCGTTTCACCCCCACTCCCCTAATGGGGGTTGGAAGTTTGTATGGAACATCCGCAATTTTGGTAGTACGACGCTGAAATTTGGTATGCGGACTATATGTCAGAAGAAAAAATATGGCATATTTTTTTTTCAAAAATCCACCCCCAAACCCTTCAAATAGGGGAGGAAGTGTCATATTCGATTTTTCGCAGTTTTAAGGTAGATTTTATTGAAACTTGGTATGTTGATAGTAGGTAACCTAGAATAGGTTTTAGGCTACTTTTTGTCCCGTTTTCACCCCCCACTCCCCTCAAATGGGGGTTGGAAGTTTGAATGGAACATTCCTTTTTTGTAGTACGACGCTGAAATTTGATGCGGACTGTTTGTCAGAAACGAAAAAATATGGCATATTTTTTTTTCAAAAATCCACCCCAAACCCTTCAAATAGGGGAGGAAGTGTCATATTCGATTTTTCGCAGTTTTAAGGTAGATTTTATTGAAACTTGGTATGTTGTTAGTAGGTAACCTAGAATAGGTTTTAGGCTACTTTTTTCCCGTTTTCACCCCCCACTTCCCTCAAATGGGGGTTGGAAGTTTGAATGGAACATTCCGCAATTTTTGTAGTACGACGCTGAAATTTGATGTGCGGACTGTTTGTCAGAAACGAAAAAATATGGCATATTTTTTTTTTCAAAAATCCACCCCAAACCCTTCAAATAGGGGAGGAAGTATCATATCCGATTTTTGCAGTTTTAAGGTAGATTTTATTGAAACTTGGTATGTTGATAGTAGGTAACCTAGAATAGGTTTTAGGCTACTTTTTTCCCGTTTTCACCCCCCACTTCCCTCAAATGGGGGTTGGAAGTTTGTATGGAACATTCCGCAATTTTTGTAGTACGACGCTGAAATTTGGTATGCGGACTATATGTCAGAAACGAAAAAATATGGCATATTTTTTTTTCAAAAATCCACCCTCAAACCCTTCAAATAGGGGAGGAAGTGTCATATTCGATTTTCGCAGTTTTAAGGTAGATTTTATTGAAACTTGGTATGTTGATAGTAGGTAACCTAGAATAGGTTTTAGGCTACTTTTTCCCGTTTTCACCCCCCTCCCTCAAATGGGGGTTGGAAGTTTGAATGGAACATTCCGCAATTTTTGTAGTACGACGCTGAAATTTGATGTGCGGACTGTTTGTCAGAAACGAAAAAATATGGCATATTTTTTTTTAAAAATCCACCCCCAAACCCTTCAAATAGGGGAGGAAGTGTCATATTCGTTTTTCGCAGTTTTAAGGTAGATTTTATTGAAACTTGGTATGTTGATGAAGGTAACCTAGAATAGGTTTTAGGCTACTTTTTGTCCCGTTTTCACCCCCACTTCCCTCAAATGGGGGTTGGAAGTTTGAATGGAACATTCCGCAATTTTGTAGTACGACGCTGAAATTTGGTGCGGACTGTTTGTCAGGAACGAAAAAATATGGCATATTTTTTTTTCAAAATCCACCCCCAAACCCTTCAAATAGGGGAGGAAGTATCATATCCATTTTTTGCAGTTTTTAAGGTAGATTTTATTGAAACTTGGTATGTTGATAGAAGGTAACCTAGAATAGGTTAATATATATATATATATATATATATATATATATATATATATATTATATAATATATATATATATATATATGTTTTTTTTGTAAATAGAAGGGGGGAAGCCTATGTATAGATATATATATATATCCACAAAATTGACTCCAAAACCTTTTAAATTGGGGGGAGGGGGGGAGGAAGGGGATCCGTTTTAGTATTATAGTATTATATATGTATACATAATTTTCTTTACAAGTTTACAAGTTTTTAACAGTTTACAAGGTAGAAATCTAAAAATAAGTATGATGGCTATTTGTCATGAACAATAAATCTTGCATATTGAAGTTTTTGCAAACCGGCCCTTAAAGCCTTAAATAAGAAAAAGAAAAAGCAGTGTTGCAGTGTTGAAATTATTTTGTTTTCGTTAGCAAGTGGATGGCTCCACTTTCCTGGTAACGAAAACAGAATAATTTTGTCATCCGAATTTAACGCGGCGAAGCCGCGGGCAAAAGCTAGTAATAATATAATTTACATATGTCGACATAATTCACATTTGCTAGAACTAGGTAAATCTGTTTTTCAGGCGACTTATTTGCTAAATTACAATAATCACTTACATGGTAAAATAACAATTTCATAACTCGCAATTCATACCAAATAGTTACCTAAAATTTTCATGGTTTTATCATACCCAAACAATTAATTACCAAAACATGTAAAGAGTAAAATTTACTATACAAATTCAAGCACGCAAAACAACAAAAAATACAACTTACATATTAAAACAACAGTTTACTAATTAACAACAACAGTTTACTAATTAACAACAACAGATTACTAATAGATATTAGTAATAATTTCTCTGTATCCTCATAGGACATTGATTGGAGGATGCGCTTCAGATTCTTTTTACAAGTGTGATAATTTTGGGAATATATGCTAATTACTGCATTCAGTATATTGTATAAAAATGTTTTGTTTTAAAATTCTGAGGGCAAACAATATCTTTCCGTCGTTTAGTATACGATACTATAGTCGTACCTTAGTGGCCTAGTGATCACAATAAAATTTTGATCACTGCGCGATGGAAACCATATAAGTCAGTAAGTTGGTCAAGTATGTCACAGAAGTAATAGCCGTTGGAGCAAACGAGTTTTCGAGAAGAGACCGCGTATTGGCAAGGGTAGCGTAGGACGCCCGGACCGAGTGACCGACGACTTGCGGGCGGTCGCTGGTGGAGGCTGGATGAGGTAAGCTAAGGACCGGGATATCGGATGCGGTTTGTGGAAGACCTATGCCCAGCAGTGGACTGGAATTGGTTGAAGAATGAAAGAAACTACAGGGTTTTTTTTTCGAACTGACTACTGCTGTTGGCCGCAGATGGCCTTTACAGCTTCACCCGGGCAAGTGGCGAGCGCAGATGGCTCTCAGCCTTAAAACTACAGGGGCCGCTAAGTCGATTCATATCAAAATTGCTTCGCTACTTTTAATATACCAAGAAATGTTCTATTTACGTATAGAATTTCATTTAAAGGAGGACCGGGATGTCTGGCGCAAAATGGGGGAGACCTATGTCCAGCAGTGGACTGCGATAGGTTGAATAGATAGAAAGATAGAATTTCATTACAATCCGTGTCACAGGTGGAAAAGCATAACAGTCTAACGCATTCGCAATAGTAATAATGATTCAGACTCAGTTAAATACGCCATTATTTCAATGGTTGATTAAAACGTTACGCTCTTGCACTAAAACTATTTTAGTTATGAAGATTAGTACTAAAATATTAAACATGTCTTCTTTAAAAGTTATGTAAATTTTTTAATGAAAATAAGTGGATATAAACTAAGTTCTAATAAAATCAAATTGTTAAAATATATACATAATTACAAAAAGCTTCAAAAACGTTTATAAACAAAAAAATATATACATAGAGATATTTTATCTGGTTGAGGTCGCCATGCCCAAGTGGCTGGGCACGTTGCCGCGCTGAATTGCTAGGCTAATTCTCTGTACGAGATAGAGACCAGCCCTCGTATCGTGAGATGACTCTGCCAAAGTATTAAATAGTTGTGACAATCCATGTGGTATAATCTAAACAATCAACTTATCAACGCTTTTAAGTTGTATTATATTATCTTATACCGCGGGAAAAACTGCGGGAACAGCTAGTTGTCAAACAAATCCGCATAGCTTCAGCACGCCATATTGTTTTAGCAAATGGCATCTATTTCCGCACGTTTAAAATTACCGCTTACTAGAGCTCGCGAGTTATGCGCTAGTCTAGAAACTGGACGGTTTTAAAATACATTACTCCATGTTGACAGTTTAGTTATGAACACAGATTTCCCAATACAGGAGATGGGGCAAGCCGCGTTTAAAGTGCGACAACTGTAAGCTCAACGAGCATACACTGGCTACCAGTTTACGCTCTGTGAGACGAGTCAAGACGCACGAATATTAGAAGAAATTACCGGTTTTTTTCAAAATGCCATCCTGTGCAATTATAACATGCCATCATCGCAATGAATCAGTAAATTTTCCAAGAAATATAATAACTTTTCACAGGTAAGAACTAAAAGAAATTGCGACACTGGGACTGCCTATAAACTTGGCGGCCTGTCCAGTCTAATGTATATTATGATGTCTGTGGTTATGAATGAGCAAGGCGTCAGTGCGTCTCAGCTTTTAATCGGATTTAAACTGTCATTTCAAGAGCGTCGGTGGCCCAATGGTGTGGACTATTGCCCTCCTACCGGGAGGGGTGAGGTTCAAATCCCGCCACGTATCGTGTTTTCGAATTTTCGGAATTATATGTACGTTATCCGACGCTCTTACGGTGAAGGTGAGCATCGTGAGAACGGCTATCGGTTCTACGTACTATGTGCCCTGCCCACTGCCACTTCAACTTGCTAATCCTGTGGGCTATGTCGGTCACCCTAGTTCTCCTGCGGATATTTTCGTTTCGGATCCTATTGCGCAGAGAAATACTCAACATAGCCCTATATAATATTTTATTTATGGAGACTCCAATTTGGATGAAGAGGATACCTAGCATGTCGTATGTTAAATCATGGAAGCACGGAATCAACCGATCGATTGAAGGATAGTGGGTTTGAATCCCGCTGGGAAACTGCATAGTGAAAACAAATTTTGTTTGGGAAAAGCCCAATTTGGTAAGGACATTTCAGGTTCAATCACCCGATTGTCCGAAAAGGCCTGTGCCCTACTATGGAGCTTTATAGGCTAATGTTTAAACGTATTAATTTTTTGTCAGGATCGCGCACGCTGCGGCCATGTGAGCGATGCCCGGGCCGGCGCGCCGCGCTGCTCTGCCTTGCGCTGCTCTTCCTAAGGTAACCCTTTTTTTCGAACTGACTACTGGTGTCGGCCGCAGATGGCCTTTACAGCTTCCCCGGGCGCGTGGCGAGCGCATATGGCTCTCAGCCTTAAACATTTACACAACGAGCCTAAGGGGATTCGAAACTCGGCTTAGGGCGTTGCGTGGGGACTTGGTAGCCTAACATATGTTTAGGGAGAAGAGCGGTCCGGCACACGCCGGTTACGCGAATAGGGACTGTGCGAATTTATAGGGACACGCGTTATTTATACATTCATTACATTTATTTGGTGTAATGGTTGAGGCGTAGGCTGCAACACCAAGGGTTCGGGGTTCGATCCCCGGGTACTACACGTGTGTGCATGAACATGTCTGTTTGTATTGGTTTGGGTGTCTCTATGTATAATATGTATGTATTTACAAAAAAAAATAAAGTTTATCAGTTGTTCAGTACCCGTAATACAAGCTTCACGCTTAACTTAGGGCTAGATGACGCTGTGTGAATGTCAGTGGATATTTATTTATTATTTGTTTATATTAGCCTTAAATAAGTTATATTTCCTGAGCAATATATACTTACATTTTTTAATGGAATATGTCACCGTTTGACTACGCCTTTTCTGGTGTTAAACAATGACGACGTCTAAATGAAGCACGCTGACCTACAAATATATATTTACTCTCGACTTGAAGACAACAATTTGGGTAAATTGTATACTTGTATAATGTAAAGACTTACGTGCACCTGTCTTTGTCTACGTTTCAGATCCTAAATTGCAGATAACCTTTGACGGGGTCGCTCTGGTTGTTCACCAATCTATCCAACTTAGATAAGAAAAGAAGTTCTCATTCAAATGACTTACGTAGAACATCATCATCATCATCATCAGCTCATTAAACGTCCCCACCGAGGGGCACGAGCCTACCCGTGTAGGGTGATTAGGCCTTAGTCGTCCAAGCGGGCCCAGTGCGAATTGGACGACTTCACGCACAACCTTTGAATTTCTTCCCAGACGTGCATGAAGGTTTCCTCACGATGTTTTCCTTCACCGTAAGAGTGTCGGATAACGTACATATATTTTCGAAATTTGAAAAACACATTGGTACGTGTCGTGATTTGAACCACAGCCCTTCCAGTAGGAAGGCGACAGTCCACACCATTGAGCCACCGACGCTCTACAGTACGTAGAACATACAAAAATGTATTTATAGAAAAAATAAATAAATACACAAGGCTTTTAATAGCAAACTTCTCAACACAATCACGAACACGACCGACAAAATGTTACACTGTAAAAAAGGCTATAAAAATAATTAGTTGACTGGTAAGTCTGTAATTTTATTGATGTTTTGTTCGTATAATGTAAACGAGACCAAACGATATAATCCAAATTTGGTGAACACGCATCGTTATGGAGTAGGAGGCGCTCGCTTATTACCTCAATCGATTTTGGTAATTCGCAAAAAATGCAATTTGGGAAACTTGTATTATGGCGCCGAAAAAAGCGTATTTCTGATTTTGTTCACTTTATTTTTGTCTTGAAATTCGGTTCATAATTTCCATAGACATGATTAAATTGTACAAACCCTTTATTTTACAAAATCAGACATTTAGAAAATCTTTTGTCAAACAATGATGTAAGAAGTATAGATTCGAGATATGTTCACAAAACAACTGAAAAAAAAACCGAATGCAGCGACAGCACACATACACTTACTTCGAAGGAGCGTACATTTACTTAAACAAAGAGCCTACAACAGTATTTCCTTTGGCGGTTCGTTTTTGAGGCACAGGTGGCGTATCTACCTTCATATATACAGAATATTATTGTTGTCAAACGCCTGCTCTCGCTAATTTCAAACAAAACGGATGAGGCGTCAAAAGGACAATTATGTATTGAATTAAGATTAATTTTATTAAAATTTTCCTGAAGATTGCTTCTTTATATCAAGCCAAAAAACATTTCTGATTGACAATTACAAATTTTTGCTATGTTAAACACCTGAAATAATGATTTAGCTTATAATGACCCACTGTTAGGGACACAGGCCTTTTATCATATCAAGGCTTTGGGGACATTGGCGACAAAACGCTAATACGGATTGGTGGATATTAACGACTACCGTACTAAGGTACTACAGGTTTAGCATGCCATAATGCGGCACTACAGATTTTTTATCGGTCACCCATCTAATAAATTTCCGACCTTTCCGACACTTACTTGATTTGCAAGATGACCTGTTTTACTAAAATATATCGTTCATAACCACGTTCCATCATCATCAACTCATTTTACGTCTCCACAAAAGGGCGCGGGCCTACACGTACTCGATGTACAGCCCTTAGTCGCCCACGCGGGCCCAGTGCGGATAGGCCTACTTCACGCACAACCTTTAAATCTCTTCGCAGGCGTGCACAGGTTTCCTCACGATGTTTTCCTTTACTGTGAGAGTGTCGGATAACGTACATATAATTTCGAAAATACATTGGTACGGGGCGGGATTTGAACCTGCGCCCTCCCGATCGTAAGGCAACAGTCCACACCAATGAGCCACCGACACTCACAACTACGTTTATATGTGTATAAATAATTAATAATAAAAGCTATATAGACGCTGTGAACCTTTAAGTGATTGCCTATCATTAAATGAAAGAATAATCAACACTTTATTCAAGTATAAAAACTCAGAAAAAAGACCAAATGCCGATAACACAAATTATAGCACTATACCCCGGTTTTACCTGTTCTCAAGATCCAGTGTCGAATAGTTTTATCTGCAGAAGTAATGCTGTTCCCAGGCCATTTGGTATTCTGGTACGATTTACATATCGCCATCGAGTTGTCGCAGAGTGCGCGTAATTACTTATACTTATCGTTAAATATTATGCTCAGTTACCATTTAACATACGTACTGGAAATATCCGTGTGAACAACGGAGTTAGTCTTAAAACAATGTACGTATCTTTTAAAGGAAGAGCCACAAGATGCCAGTAATTTTTGTGTGGATATTCCCAGAATAACTTCTAGCAGAATTCATATTAATTGTATTTCATAAGATAAAATGTTGTCATGCTGTGGGACCGATATAGCCCGCCGAATCAGCAAGTTTAAGTGGCAGTGGCCTGGTCACGTAGTTCGCAGAACTGATGGCCATTGGGACAGACGAGTTCTGGAGTGGAGACCGCGTCTTGGGAAGCGTAGCGTGGGACGTCCTCCAGCCCCACGGTCAGACGACTTGCGAAAGCTCGCTGGTGGAGGCTGGCTGAGGAAAGCAAAGGACTGGGATATCTAGCGCAAAATAGGGGAGACCTATGTCCAGCAGTGAACCTCGATAGGTTGCAAATTCATCTTTATTTTTTATATGACTGTATAAAAAAAATATAGATGAATTATCTGCACAAAGTGCTCTTTAAATAGTTTTTATGGTAGCTTGGATATGATCGCCCTAAGGGACCTTATATGAAAAAAACTAAATAATATCAACAATACATTTGTACTAAAAAACCGACTCCAACATTACCCGAGCATCTTCCCGCTTCATTCAGCATTTCTAATTTCATTGCCCGTTATTATAAGGTATTTGTAAAAACCGGTAACCGGCTACTTGCGGGGGCCATTACAATGTAGTTTGTATTTTCGATTGGGTGCCCCGTGATGAAAAGGTTCCAAGAGTTGGCCACAAAAAAATGTACATAATCGTGGTTTGTATTATCGAGAGAATATGACGGAGGCGCGAGTCGTGCGTGCGTATAGGATTCCGTACAATGATATTCTGTAGATACTTTTTTACATCATTGATTCCGTAGGAATTTTTATTCATTTATCAAGTAACTCGCTCACGAAAACAACACAATGTGCGATTCTGCGATTTTTCTCAGTTCGATTATGACATTACGGAGCCCCAATTGCACTGATTATGTCGTCAGTGAACAGGACGGTCAGTGCACTCACCTGGTGGTAAGTGATACGCCTGACCATGACAGAATCAGTGTTGAAGGCAATTAATAACAGTAGGTAGTCATTATTTTTCCGTCAACACTGCTCTGTGCCCGTGACCCGAGACGACAGATGTAAGGTCACTTATACCCGGTAAATTTACTATTTATTTATTTATGGATAATAAAATCATGTGACATAAAAGAATTCAAATCTAGTATTATTTATTTCATTTAGAGCGGCACAAATACAGTAGAACCTCAGTTTTTAGATTGATATATGACACTTTTTGCCTGGACTTACATAAGCATTTTCATCATCATCAGCTCATTAATTCGTCCCCACCGAGGGGCACGAGACTGCCTCTAGAAGACCTTAAAGGCCACGCAGACTTCGGTTAAAATGTAACAAACGCAATAAAGTCACTTTCTTATTTACTTATTTATAATAACCACATTTCAAAAGACATGATTAAACATGATATTAAAAAGCCAAGCGGTTTTTGAACTTACTTAAGTGATCCCTAAATATTAAGTGCGCCAAAAGGAAGTAGGTATAAAGCACCCCTATAATTACGGCAGACAAATCGCGAGCAAATATTACCTGAGGGAAGATGGCTCTATAGGTATAAGGTCGTACACATGAGTACACTCACACACCCCCATCTAGGCTCAAACTAAGCAATAGCTTGTAATATAGATACTAAACAACGGATAAACGTAATTATATACATTTTTTTCTAAATACATACATATTATACATAGCAACATCCGGACCAATACAAATAGACTGTTAATGCATTCAAATACTTGTACTGTCCGGGGATCGAACCCAGAATCCTTGGTGTAATAGCCGACGTCTCAACATGCAAATACACGAGTATGTAGTACCAGGGGATCGGTCGGAATTTACGATGTATGTATGACCGTCAACATGTATTAAATACTAGCTTTTGCCCGCGGCTTCGCCCGCATTAAATTCGGGATAACACAGTACTTTCATTTATCACTATACATAGGATTTCCCCTCCCTCCAACTTTAAAGGTTTCGGCGTCAATTTCAGAATTTTTTTTAGCAAAAAATATATTATGGTGAGCTATCTATCTTCTATGAGTCTATCTTTTAAGCTAACCTTAAAAGATAGACATATGCTGTCGCGGACTTTTTTGTAGACCTTTAAAAGGAGAACAATACTCTCATACATGACTTTTGTGAAACTTTAACCGTTTACTCAGCGTTCGCAGCGGAAGCTCCAAGTATGAAAAAATACCCCCGATTTTGAAACATTCTTCATTGTTGCTCCGCTTCTTTTACTCGTAGCGTGATGATATATAGCCTATAGCCTTCCTCGATAAATAAGCTCTCTAACACTGAAAGAATTTTTCAAATCGAACCAGTAGTTCCTTCAAACAAACAAACAAACTCTTCAGCTTTATATATTAGTATAGATAAATATTATTCGAGTGTCTGTTTGTAATATCGATATTACAATGTTTATATTCATGCATATATATAAGTGTGTGTGTGTGTAGCGTACATATGCCAAAATAACAATATTAATTTTTGTCTGTCTGATTGTTTTGGGTAATTTCTGAAACAGCTGGATGAATTTAGACGGTTTTCATCATCAGCTCATTAAACGTCCCCACCGAGGGGCACGAGCCTACCCGTAAAGGGTGATTAGGCCTTAGTCGTCCACGCGGGCCCAATGCGGATTGGACGACTTCACACACAACCTTCGAATCCCTTCGCAGGCGTGCATGAAGGTTTCCTCACGATGTTTTCCTTCACCGTAAGAGCGTCGGATAACGTACATATATTTTTCGAAAATTCGAAAATACATTGGTACGTGTCGGGATTTGAACCTCAGCCCTCCCGGTAGGAAGGCGACAGTCCACACCACTGAGCCACCGACGCTCTCATCTATCAACACACAGCTTAAATTACTGGACGGTTCGGACTGAAATTCAGCATATAGGTAGATGTTAAGACGTAGGCATCCGGTAAGAATGAATTTTGATGAATTCTAGCCCCAAGACTATAAAATAGGGGATGAAAATATGTATGAAAATCTGAGAATTTTAAACCGATCGGTCTGAGACTAGCATTAAACTCCTATGACGTAGGCATCCCCTTAAAGGGAAATTTATAAATTCCGTAGCGTACACACTTTTAAAGTTCCGGCAACGCATTTCTGGGACCTGAGGTCTTGCAATTGTTCATGGGCGGCGGTGTCACTTACCATCAGATGAACCGTACGCTCATTTGCCCCCCGTTCAATAAAAAAAATCCACCCGTAAGGGGATGAAAAATAATACTTATTAACACGAGCGAAGCCTCGAGTAAAAGCTAATTTCATATTAAATTACTTATATATTTACATTGCTGATACTATGTTTAATGCGCGCACAAATCAAGCTGCTTCGCAATGGTCTTTTCAGATAGGTGTACTTAATATGTGTTGTTTTATTCATAGACAACCAGTTCTATATAATGAATTGGATCAAATGAAATTGAATGAGATATTACATAGCGTGTGTGTGTGTATGTGTGTGTCGTTACTACTTACTCACCAGGAAATGCGCTAATTATGCGCCAAATCTTCCTTGTTTACGTGATCACAACACCGCAGTGTGCGAGCTCTCTCCACAGCCATATTTCTCCGTGAACAATAACAAATTGAATTGGACATGGCATTGCGGTAAATATCGCATATAGAGCTGAGGTGCTCGGAACTAAACTACATAGAGATCGACGCGGCCACTTATTGGAGAGGTCCTCACTGGAACTCTTAATGTAGAGTTTAGACACACAATTCGACCTACGTTAGAATTTAAACAAAACATATAAAAAATGGAAAAAAAAGCTTTGTTGTTGATCTAAAATTATTATCACTTATTGGCATCGACTCGCTACTTGCCGAGGCTTATGATTAAACAATTTTTAATTTTTACACGAGGTACAAAACTGAATTAAAATGTGTGTGTACGTGTGTTTGTGTTTTTGCGTGTGTGAGCGCACGCGCTTGTGTGTGCGTCTGTGTGTGTGTTTGTGCGTGCGTGTGTGTATGCAGACGTATGAGAGTATATGTGCATGTGTGTGTTAACTTAAACATATCGTTTTATATTACGCCAAATCTTTTGTAAGGAAAAATAATGTGATAATTTGGTAGAATTGTATTTTGACGGGGAACTAAGCTTAATCATCTTTCGTATTGAAACAATACCTACCTGAACATTAGGGGTATTAATAATGTCGTCAGTCATTTGTCGTCAACAATTAATTGCAACTTAAGGTATTATATTATTGGCTCCATGTGTAGAAGGGCCCGAGTGGTCTAAGTAACACCTTACAACCAAATAACAACCCGTTATTACTGCCAATTCTTCCAACTGCCATTACCTACACTGAAATCGCCTCTAACTACATTCTAGAACCAATTTAAACTTTATACCCTCAAGTTTATAACACATATTACAATGTAACTAGCCGATCTTTATGACAACTGATAATTTCAAACTAGACAGCTTCTGTGCCATTCGGCTCGAATACCAACTTTAAAGCATACCATTAAAGTTCATATTGCATTGTAACTAGAACATCTTTATGACGAGTGATTATTTCAAATTTCGAACCTAACAACTCCGCCCTCTAGTGGTCAATACCGCAATCGCAATTTGAGGAAACGCGAAGGTTTACGTTTCCTTTGTTAGTCGTTCGTAGTAGGATCTCTATGTTTATCGTGAAATTTAAACGTGGGCAGCACAGTTCTAGGCAACTGAACATTTTGTCACAGAATTTTTCTCTTATTATTAGTTCTGTGGTTTTCATCACATGAAAAACATCGTTAATGTTCCCAAAATATAAGTTTTACTAAAGAGTACAGTTATACTTGTGGTATAACCAAATACTCATAAATACTATCCATATATCTTTATTTATCTGTTACTACACACAGGATTTCATATATTATTCCCGTCCAAAATCCTTACAGTGAGAAGGTTCAGCTATTAAAATAAAGGTCATACTTAAAATAATACTTCATCATCATCATTATTATAAACCCATCAAACGTCCTCACTTATATAAGCCTTAGTAGTCCACGCGGACCCAGTGCGGGTTGGACGACTTCACGCACAACCTTTGAATCTCTTCGCAAGGCGTGCGCAGGTTTCCTCACGATGTTTTCCTTCATCGTAAGAGCGTCGGATAACGTACATATAATTTTGAAAATTCGAAAACACATTGGTACGTGGCGGGATTTGAACCCGCGCCCAGATCGGAAGGCAACAGTCCACACTATTGAGCCACCGACACTAAAAATAATACTTATTGCGAACAAATTAGGGACATCGTCTGATTAGTTGACCTTGTCTATAGAGAACTGTTTAAACCAGACACCAAGTATGCAATTCTAAACCAAAAGTAACGTTACCAACGGGTTTTGTATTCAACAATGCAATGGTAACCATATACCGAAGGATAAAGTTCCCGGGAGTGTTCAAGTTACCACTTTTTTGACGACTAATAGTTGTGGACTGTTGCATTCCGATATGGAGGGTACAGATTCAAGTCCAACATATTAATGTATTTTCGAATTTTGCGAAATCATATGTTCGTTTATCCGACGCTCTTACGGTAAAGGAAAACATCGTGAGGAAACCTGCGCACGCCTGCGAAGAGATTCAAAGGTTGTGAAATGGTTGAGATTTGAAGGCAGTGTGTGAAGTCGTCCAATCCGCACTGGGCCCGCGTGGACGACTAAGGCCTATACGCCCTTTACGGGTAGACTCCTGCCCCTAGGTGGCGATGAATAATGAGCTGATGATGATGATGATGATGATGATGTAATGGTTGAGAAGTAGGCTAGACCAAAGATTCCAAGTCCGGTGCCTGAGCTTTACAAACTTCGTGTGCATGAACATGTATGATTGTATTAATCTGGGTGTTTTCTATTTATGTATTTACGAAAAGAAATTATATAAGTTAGTTTATAAATCCGTTGTTTTGTACCCATATTAAAGGCTAATGTTTAATCTAGGGCTAGATGGCGCTGTGTGAATGTCAGTGGATATTTATTTATAACCTCTTAGCACAGTATTTTCTTAGATAAGGATATTGTAACACGTAAGAATTTCATATAAAGATTATTTGAACCTAAATAATAAATAAAATACAAGAGAATGTTCTGGATCATTGTCTTTACGCGTGGAAAGCTGCCGGGCGACATTTACGCACAAATTAAAGCGCTTCCATTACTGGTTAAGAAACCGAGCCCTTTTTTACCGGCCTTAAATGAGTCGCGTCATAACACGCTAAAGGTTTAAAATGTTTACGCAACTGCGTACCAAGTACTTTATTTAAAAAGTGACCTTAATTGAAGAACAAATGAGCTAAAATTTCAACAACAGCCCATTACTTCTTACTACAGGGCACTTTGGTAATACAAAGTAACGTTTTTGAACAAAACTAAAGATGGCATACAAAACAATCTTGGAATTTCCTGTTGAACATAACTAATTGTGTCAATCTAAAAGTTTTTAATTTATCATCATCATCAGCCTATTAAATTTCCCCACCGAGGGGCACAAGCCTACCCGTACGCGGGTGTATAGGCCTTAGTCGTCCACGCGGGCACAGTGCGGGTTGGACGACTTCACGCACAACCTTTGAATCTCTTCACAGGCGTGCGCAGGTTACCGCACAATGTTTTCCTGCACCGTAAGAGCGTCGGATAAACGTATATATATTTTCGAAAATTCGAAAACACATTGGTACGTGTTGTGCCCCAATTCCGCTAATTTTAAATGCGCTTATAGGATTGTTATCGTATCTCAATAGTAAAACTTTGCTCTCTTAAAAACTCGACGAGATAAAAATTACGAGAAAACACGACTCTAAATGATATGTTTTAAAATTCCTTTGCCAACAGGAAATCCACTTATCCACTTAATAATGACATGTTTTCAAGAACGAAATATCAGATCTTATCTTACTACGTAATGCTACCAATTCTTGAACAATCTCTACGCAATGAGTTCCATTACACTTTAAAAACATAAAAAAACACGAACAAAGAAACCAAATCGTTATAAGTGAAGTGCAACAACCCCAAAAACTTAATAACGTATAATCCCTAACCTATAAATTACTATAATTCATGTAATCCCATAGACGAAGACGTTATGGCTACAGGCTAACCGAGTGACAGAACTACCAACCGTAAAAAACATAACGAAGGCGTATTTTAAAAGTTAATAACCGAGTACCATAGAGCGAGATTTGTTTTTAATAGCTTTAAGTATGACGTTTCGAAAATTTAAAAGTTATTGCTCAATTTAACTATTCCAAAGGTGCGTTAACACTTATGGGTTCTTGAGTTTCCTTGACGTAATTAGGGTTGTTGAAGTTATCTAATTGGTCATGTGTAATATAGATATAGAGTAATTATGTGCAGGATATATATTACACGAGTCGTTATCAGCTAAAAGAGCAATTATAAAAGTAATATCTCGAGGTCATATAATATAAATTAAAATAGAAAATTCCCAGATCGTTGCTTTCGTGGGCACGAAAGCAACGCGATCTGGGAATTTTCTATTTTAACCTCGTGGTATTTTTTTTGATTTTTTTAAATAGTTTCGCATATTTTGGGGTATAGTTGGTAACCTAAAAAGCTTCCTACATTAGGTTTTATCTGGAAAATCTAGGTAACAAATTAATACACACACTAGTCATCGCTACACTTCTTGAAGGTTCTAATGGAAAAGCACTTAGATAGGGCAAACGCCAGATGTGGAATCATAAGTAATCCCCGCTATTCGTATATTTGAGAAGACGATGTGTAGATATACTTAATACTCGTAATCAGTCTTTTACTTAAAATAACTATATAATCTTCGTGTGTCAAACAATTAAACTTTTGCTTTTTTGTTGCATCTCATAAAGGTAAAATATTTTAGTATATTTTTAAAATATCAACAATATATCCCCGAAATTCCAAAATCATCAAATCAACAATAAATCATTAATTTTACTGTTGCGACACACATCAGTACTTCGAAAGACTCATTGATTTCATATTTCAATACTTTTGTACGTTTTACAAAATGTTTTAATTATACTTTCATTTTTTGTTTTTTCACTATCGTATTGACAGTTCATTTGAAAGAAAGCAACGTGGTTTAAAACCATTACCCCAAAAAGTTCGTCAACAATTATTATTAATGCTGATAACAGATGATGCTCGCAATTTGCAGTTCAATAACTAACAAACAATAATTCTGTCATCATCATCATCAGCTCATTAAACGTCCCCACCGAGGGGCACGAGCCTACCCGTATACGGTGATTAGGCCTTAGTCGTCCACGCGGGCCCAGTGCGGATTGGACGACTTCACACACAACCTTCGAATCTCTTTGCAGGCGTGCATGAAGGTTTCCTCACGATGTTTTCCTTCACCGTAAGAGCGTCGGATAACGTACATATATTTTACGAAAATTCGAAAATACATTGGTACGTGTCGGGATTTGAACCTCAGCCCTCCCGGTAGGAAGGCGACAGTCCACACCACTGAGTCACCGAAGCTCAATAATTCTGTAGTCAGCACTAAACATACTATCCAATTCACAAGAGTTCACAGGAGCGCCCTATTGTCTACAACTGTGATCATGACAGTGTCACCGAGCATTGGCGACATCGTAACGTTAGCATCATGACTGACTGTTTGTGACATGTTTTACTGAGATACCTCGGTTGGGATTGGCATATTGTTTTACGATTCAATGCACTGTTCTTACTAATTTTATTTCTGACATGAAGTGAGCGGGGTGGTCGCCTATGTCATCTGATGGTAAATGATAGCCTGGCTATGACAGATGCAGTGTTGATGGAAACCATTGAGTGTATATAGTAATCAAACTTTTTTTATGTTACCAAGTGTACAGTACCGTCAATAAGCTCAACTTATTGTAAGTGAAACGCCTGATCATGACAGTGCGGCCTTGATGGAGACCAACAACTAATAAACAGTTATTAACAGTTATTATTATCAACGCCGCACTGCGTCCGACACTATAGAAAACAGATGTTATGTCTCTTATACCCGGTAATTTCACTAACTACAGTGCCCTCATCGAGAAACGCAGATATATAATACGGTTTTCTTATTTTAAACGAAAAAATTCAGAAAGTATAAGATTTTTAGGCTTCAATTTTATCGATTCTGGTTATTCATTTCTAGGGGAGGCCTTATGAATAAACGTACTTACTTTTACATATATTTTTTGTAAACAAATTATTAAATATCCTCAAACACAGCACACTTAGTCCCAAACTAATCATTTAGCCTATAAATGGGTACTAAACAACTGATATACATACTCATGAGTATATACGTATTTCCCGTAAATACATACATATTATATATAGAAACACCCAGACCATTACAGAAATTTCATACACACAAATGTAATGCACGGGAATTGAACCCGGAGCCCATGGTGTACCGACGTCTCGACCATTACACCATATGGGTCATCATACCTAATAAGGGCTCAGTCAATTAAGTTGCGTTTTATATATTCTCGTAATTCAAAATGGCGGAGTTGGCCAATTTCAATTAAATGTATTATTTATGGCGACCGTTTTATGGTCGATCGGCCCACTGCTTGTCTTCGAGCACTCCGGCTGTCAATGAATCAATAATTATTAAACGTATAGTTGAAGTTTTACAAAGTACTGTTTGTCCATTGTATAGTTACGAATCGAGATTTAACATTAAATTAAAGGTAAAGAAAGATAAAATAAGAGAAATATATCATAAACCTGTAACTCAAACTAGGTGTCCCGATTTGCGCGGGACGACCAATTTTCAAAGATCTGGGTTCTGATCCAGCCTCCACAGCGATAGCAAGTCGTCATCGGGCCGAAGGGCGTCCTTCACTACGCTTGCTAAGACTCGATGTATTTTGGTTACCCATCCAATGATTGACCATTACGATAGTTGCTTTCCTTCCACGACCGTCAACCAGACACGCAAACAAAACGGCGCATTACAATAACACAATAAAAACGAGATTTTATTTTTATTGGAACTTTAAATTTATGGAATCTCCGATAGATGTCGGCTTCGCGACTATTTGCATACAAATAGATAGCGTAACGACAAGATGTTGGCTGTAATGGTGACGACTGAAGCAAGTAATGTGGTGATAATGGGCCTTAATGGTGAAGGTGGTCACGAGCCGTAGGGCTGCCTAATTCACCCTTTAAAATGGTACTACTTACTAAATAAGAGCGTTGGTGGTTCATTGGTGTAGACTGTGGCCCTCCTACCGGGAGGGCAGAGGTTCAAATCCCGCCACGTACCAATGTGATTTCGAGTTATCGAAATCGTATGAACGTTATCCGACGCTCTTACGGTAAAGGATCACATCGTGAGGAAACCTGCGCACGCCTTCGAAGAACCCACAATGGGCCCGCGTGGACGACTAAGGCCTATACACCCGCCAAGGGTAGGCTCGTGCCTCTCGGTGGGGACGTTTAATGGGCTGATGATGAATGGTACTACTGCCTTACAGAACATTGGCGGAAACAATATGCGTGTTGTACTTCGCCGATTAAATAAAAAATAATCTTTATTGCGGACAACTTAATCCATAGATTTGTTAGTAAGACACAAAAAAAATGGGTTAGTAAGCAAAAAAAATTAAAATAAAAATAGTTCTATTAATGACCACCCGATGTTGAGACCTGGGTGATCACTCGGTCCACAAAACACATATTGGAGAGTTCAGCCTATTAAGTGGTAGACTATGTGGTAAACTCGGTACTGAGTCATCTAGGTAGGTACCAACGCAGTGCCAGATGTCGTCCCGGGAAAAACCAGTGTTTTGCACTTCTGTGTTTCGGGGTGAGGGCACTGTAGCTAGTGAAATTACCGAGTATAAGAGACCCAACATCTGTTGTCTCGGGTTTGATGACATTGATGGAGAATAATAACTGTTTATCAGTTGTTGGTCTGAATCAATGCCACTCTATCATGATCAGGATCACTTACCATCAGGTGAGCGTCCGCAACCTGTCAATTCATCTGTTTCTGTTCTGTTTCAATGTCAAGTCATCTGTCCATCTTGTGGGCGAGCGTCCTACGCAGCGCTTGCCCGTACGTGATCTCAATTTGAGAATATTTCAGTCCCAGTTATTTAAGGGCAAATAAACCTCAGTTAATAAATAAATATCCACTGACATTATGACAACCCATTTGGTGTTGCGGTTGAGACGTTGATTGCAACAACAAGGGTTCTGGGTTCGATCTCCGGGCAGTAAACATTTGTGTGCATGAACATGTCTGTTTGTATTGGTCTGGGTGTTTTCTAGGTATAATAAGTATGTATTTAAAAATGTATATAAGTATGTTTTTCCGTTGTTTAGTTTCTATATTACAGGCGAAGGCTTAGTTTGGGGCTAGATGGCGCTGTGTGAATGTTAGTGGATATTTATTTTAATTTAAGTCATTTTGTCAACCCTTCGCCATTAAAATGCATCTACTGGTACTTGCGGCAGAGCAAGTTGTATTCACATTCAAAACGTATGTTATTCGATATTATTGACTGTTATATGTGTTAACTGTTTACATCAAAATCGTGGGACTGTTTACCATAGGTATACATTAAAAGATAGTCATCGTTATTGTGTAAATTAGAATGCATGTAATGGCAATACTTATCCCAGTTGCAAATAAAGTAGTAAGGTGAATAGACGTTCGTTTGATTTAAAAATTTCCTGCAAGCAAAAATAAGTCTTATAACCATTAACATTTGGTCGCAATCGAACCGGATTACCAGCGTTCGGATAAACAAGCAAGCGGCCGCCCGAGAACAAAAGAGATACATTCCAGAGATAAGGAACGCGCCGGCCGCTTAGTAATAATTGTGCACAAATACATATTTTTACGAAGAATTAAGTTGTAAACAAACATACGAATTGTGTTTCGTGATCAGTTTTTACTCATTACAAGTACAGTATACGATACAAAATGGCTACTGAAGAACAGTTACTGAACATATTAGAAGACACTGGATCGTTATTAAAAAAAATGCAAATTAATATGAAAAAATGCCCAAAGGCAAGATTGACAAAAGGTTATTTGGAAACACGACTGAATACAGTTGAAGATTATTGGCGTACTTTTAAACAAGCTCATCAAGAATTAGTGAAAATAACACCAAGAGAAAAAAGGACTATTATTGAGTATTTTGTTGGGGAACATTTTTATATTTACGAAGATATTTATGTCTTATTGCAAGCTGATATACGGGACTTACTTTCAACGACTTCACAATTGTCTAGTTCTTCTGCAACCACAATAAATGATAATAGCCTTGTACAACTACCAAAAATTCAACTAAAAATATTTCATGGAAGCTATGAAGAGTGGAATTCGTTTCAAGATTTGTTTGTTACAATGGTGCATAATAATTCAACGCTTAGTGATGTGCAAAAGCTACATTATTTAAAAAGTAGTGTTACTGGGGAAGCTGAATTATTATTGAAAAATATACAAGTGACAAACAACAATTATGCACAAGCTTGGGAAGTGCTTAAAAACAGGTATGGAAATAAACGACTCATTATTAACACAGTACTGAAAAGGCTTTTTAATCAAAGAAAGATGAATGCGCAAACCCCTAGCCAACTGAAAACATTGTTAGATATAACTAATGAGTGCTTACAAAGTTTAAACAATTTAAATGTCAATATCGAGTCTTGGGATCCATTAATAATTTTTCTGGTTGTACAGAAATTGGACCCAGACTCACACAAAGAATGGGAGGAATGTGCATACAAACAAAACTCAGAAGAATTGCCTAAGTGGTCAGAATTACAGAAATTCATAGAAGGAAAGTACCGCACACTCGAGCTAGTAAATCCATGTACTACAAAGGAAAGAATTATAAAAGAACGTACTCACCATGTCACCGCAGTGCAATTACCAAACTCTTCTTCAATTAAGTTATGTTTAATGTGTAAGGATCAACACACATTGTGTCATTGTAAGGAGTTTACTAAATTGGACACAGAAAAGCGCATAGAATATGTGAAAACAAATCTTTGCTTCAACTGTCTTTCTTCTGGCCATTCTGTAGTAAAATGTCGTGTACCTGTATCGTGTCGTTTGTGTCAAAGAAGACATCATTCCCTGTTGCATAAAGAAACCTATTACAGAAAAGACAACCTATCGACTACTGTTAACAACGCCAATGCATCATGCTTAGATGAAAGTAAGGAAGTTCAGGCAAACACTACAATATCATCGAATGTTACTACAGGCCAAGGTATTGCACTTCTGGCTACAGCTTTAGTCCGAGCACAAGGAGAAGACGGGCGTACTATTTTTCTACGTGCACTAATAGACCAGGGATCCCAAGCGTCTTTTATAAGCGAACGAGCGACTCAACAACTAAAATTAAAGAAACAATCTGTAAAGGGTACAATAGTAGGAGTAGGATCGACAAGAACTGATATCAAGCACGTGGTACAGCTCAATATAAGTTCCCGTTTGGATGCAAGTGTAAGCATGTTGATACAACCTTACGTGATGTGCAAGCGATTGACCACTAAGATCCCGAGACAAGTTGTTTTTGATAGAAACTGGAGGCACCTACACGGACTTGAATTAGCCGATCCTACCTACTTGGAACCTGGATCAATAGATTTACTTTTAGGAGTAAAAGAATACACTCAAATAATTCAACAAGAGATCGTAAAAGGTCCACTGGGAACGCCGTGCGCACATAAAACAACTTTGGGCTGGATTATTTTTGGCGAAATAGCGACAAACATTCAGAACAGTGCCTTACTTGTCATGCATCATGCGATAGACTTTGATGACATGTTGAAGTCTATATGGGAAGTTAATCACGATACAAAACGAAGATTTACAAGAGATGAACAACGTTGTGAAGACATATACAAAGAAACCCATTCAAGAGATGATTCAGGCAGATACATCGTCAAATTACCTTTTAAAACCGATGATCCTAAATCCCCAGACACAAATACAAAGGCAGTAGCAAAGGACAGACTTTTAAAATTAGAAAGAAGATTTACTAGATTGCCTAACCTAAAAGAAGAATACACAAGAGTAATGGAAGAATACTTAACTCTAAACCACATGGAAGAAGTACCTGAAATAGAAGAAAGCGATCGATCAGTTTACTTACCTCATCATGCTGTGGTCCGCGAACAGAAAGAAAGCACAAAGACGCGTGTAGTATTTGACGCATCCTGTAAGGGAAATGGCTCAGCACGAAGTATTTCTTTGAACGATGAGTTGTTAGTTGGGCCGGTAATACAAGAGGATTTGCGAAATATAATAATGAGATGGAGGATGAAGAAAATATGTTTTGTAGCTGATATAGAGAAAATGTATCGCCAAATACGAGTTACTAAAGCGGATACAAATTACCAACGCATATTGTGGCGAACCAATCCTTCAGATGATATCAAGTCATACCGTTTGCTTACAGTTACTTTTGGTACGGCCTCAGCCCCGTACCTCGCCGTCAAAACTTTGCACCAACTAGCTGAAGACGAAGTTTACACACCTGAAACAGAAAACACAATGATTAATACAAATAATAATAATAACAACATTCAAACAAAAGGGACTGAATACTTACCAGAAATACACCTACCTAAAGGAAATATAGCAATCAAGCACAGATTACAACATCAAAAAAGAAAGTCTTAGAGATAGAAAAGCACAAAAGATAAACCTAATATGTACTCACCTTCTGCACCACAAGTTATAAAGGAAGATTTTTATATGGATGACGTCATGACTGGCGCAGACACTGTCGAAAAGGCAATTACTTTAGGAAGAGAGTTAAATGACATTCTGTCAAAGGGAGGATTTAAACTTACAAAATGGGCATCGAATAATGATGAATTTATACAATCTATAACCCCAGAAAGAAGATCGGTCCATGCACAACTAGATTTAAAAATGGATGGCACAATCAAAGCTTTAGGTATAGAATGGAACTTCAAAGAGGATGTATTTACGTACAAACAAAACTTTCCACAAAATGTGAATCCTGTAACCAAAAGAACTATCTTATCTGATATACAAAAATTGTTTGATCCACTTGGTTGGATAGCGCCGAGTATTGTTATAGCCAAAATTCTGATTCAAAGGTTATGGGTAGCAAAAAATGAATGGGATGATGAAGTAGACAATGCTACTTATGAAGGATGGCAGAAATTGCGCTCGGATTTCGAAAATGTTAAACATATTGAGATTGATCGATGGATTCAAACAACTGAAGCATGTTTATATGAAATTCACGGTTTTAGTGATGCATCTATACACGCATACGCTGCAGCAGTGTACATTAGAGCGATTTTACCCAATGGGTCTATTCAAACCAACCTGATAGCCTCAAAGACTCGTGTTGCTCCTGTAAGAACAATATCACTCCCTAAGTTAGAGCTTAGTGGAGCGCTTTTACTAGCAAAACTCTTAAAGCAAGTCGGGGAAGCCATAAGAGAACCAACTGCGAATATGTTTGCATGGACTGACTCAGAAATCGTTATAGCATGGCTGGCTGGGACCCCAAATAAATGGCAACCTTTTGTAGCGAACAGGGTTGTAGAAATTACTGACATTATTCCGTCAGATCGCTGGCTACACGTGTCATCTTCAGAGAACCCGTCTGATATTGCTTCCAGAGGTATGAGTTTGAAAGAATTGAAGACATGTCAGCTATGGTGGAAAGGGCCTAAATGGTTAGCTGAAACAGAAATAACTTTAATAAAACCTAATATTATACCAACAACTTTAGAAATGAAAAAGAAAGAAATAAACACCAACGCAACGGTACATGTTGAAGATGAGCATCAAGATCTAACGAAACGTTTCGATTCCTTTGACTCACTGACAGAACTATTGAAAACTATTGTTTATTGTCAAAGATTCTTGAGTTATTTTAAATCTAAAGATAAGCATACTGGTCCTTCAGCCTTAACAACGCAAGAATTAGAACTATCACTAAAGACATGTATCGTTGCTGCACAAAAATTAGAATTCAAAAACGATATAGAATGTTTGAAAAGAAACGGTGTTGTGAACAAACAAAGTATAATAAAATCATTAAATCCTTACCTGGATCAAAACGACATACTTCGGGTAGGAGGACGTCTTCGACATGCTGCATTGTTGGATGACAAAAGTAAACATCCTATAATATTGGGAAACAAGACTAAATTAACTGCATTAATAATCGCCGATGCTCATATGAAAACTATTCATGGAGGAATCCAATTAATGTTTACTTACATTCGTTCTAGATACTGGATTATAAGAAGCAAAACATTGATCAAATCCCACATTCATAGGTGTTGGTTGTGCGCCAGACATAACGCCACACCGAAACCACAATTCATGGGGGATCTGCCCAAAGAAAGGATAAACCCATCACGACCATTTCTGCACAGTGGTGTAGATTTTGCTGGGCCACTTCAGATCCTGATGTCCAGATCAAGAGGTTTAAGAACTACCAAGGCGTATATTTCAATTTTCGTTTGCCTATCTACGAAAGCCATCCACCTGGAATTGGTTGGAGATTTATCAGCAGAGGCATTTATAGGCGCCTATAAACGGTTCGTTGCAAGAAGAGGAAAATGCGCGCATATATGGAGTGACCAAGGCAGAAATTTTGTCGGTGCAAATAAGATTTTATTGGAAGCTTGGAAGGAAGCTAGCTTTGAGTTAAGCAGTACTGCAGAGTCATTGGCGCTTGAAGGAACTCAATGGCATTTTATTCCAGCCTACAGTCCCAATTTTGGGGGATTGTGGGAAGCAGGTGTCAAATCGATTAAATATCATTTGAAACGAATCTTGACATCTAATCTGACATTTGAAGAAATGTCCACCGTTCTCTGCCAGATAGAAGCCTGTTTAAATTCGCGACCCATTACAGTAATAGACGATGACGCAGATAATGTTGTTCCATTGACCCCGGTCATTTTCTTATAGGAGAAGCACCAATCACTGTTCCAGAACCAAATTTGCAGAACGTAAAGATGCATCTACTGTCTCGATGGCAACATACCCAAAAACTTGTAGGTGACTTTTGGAGCAGGTGGCAAACCGAATATTTAAGTAGGTTACAGCAGAGACCTAAATGGTTAAAGAAAATAAGGGAATTTGAGAAGGGTGACATTGTTTTAATAAAGAGTGATGGTTTGCCTCCTGGTAAATGGTTAATGGGAGAATAGTTGATAAACATCCTGGTGAAGATAACATATCTAGAGTGTACAGTGTGAAAAGTGGTGATAAAATAGTGAGACGATCTGTAACTAAATTATGTGCTATGCCTTGTGATACTGATGACTCCTAGTGTATGTTATACTATTTAAATTTATGTGCATTTACATTTGTGTGATTTATATTGTTTCACGAGAAATAATTAAAATTCAATATCATACAATAATTGTGCAATAGTTTGCTTCAATTTGGTTTGTAAAAGGTTATACTCTGTATCCCCTTTTGGCGGGCAGGATGTTGTAAATTAGAATGCATGTAATGGCAATACTTATCCCAGTTGCAAATAAAGTAGTAAGGTGAATAGACGTTCGTTTGATTTAAAAATTTCCTGCAAGCAAAAATAAGTCTTATAACCATTAAGTTTATATAAGTAGTGAGACGTCGATTGGCGATATCGATATAAAATTAAAAATGAAAACGAAACTTGCCCTTATGGTCCACTAGAACTGCTTTTTCTATGTTGCGAAGTGCACAGGACGGTCAAGACGCTCACCTGATGGTAAGTACGCCTGACCATTACAGAGCGACATTGAAGAAAACCAACAGCTGATATACAGTAATTATTCTCCATCAATGCCGCACTGCGCCCGTTACCCGAGACAACAGATGTTAGGTTCCTTATACCCGGTAATTTCACCAGCTACAGTGCCCTCATCCCGAAACACAAAAGTGCAAAACACTTATTTTACAGGTCTATATCTGGCACTACGAAGGTACCGGAATGACTCAATGTCGAGTCTACCACGTAGTCCGTTACGTATGTCCAGAATTGATATAGTAAAATGACATCTCTTCAACCCATTGCAGTCGACTGTTGGACATAGGTTACCCTGAAATGTATTAGAGCTAAGAAAAACAACGATTTGCAAGGCAACTAGTTAATTACTTACACTGTCATAAAACAACAAGGCAGCTAGTTAAATTACTGACAAACTGACATAACTCACAAAATATTATAATCATCATCATCAGCTCATTAAACGTCCCCACCGAGGGGCACGAGTCTACCCGTATAGGGTGATTAGGCCTTAGTCGTCCACGCGGGCCCAGTGCGGGTTGGAAAATATTATAATATATATACAATATTGTAAAAAAGTATATATTCGTGATATGTTCACAAAACAATCGAAAAAAGTGTTCCGAATGCAGCGACAGCACACATACACATATTTCGAATTTCGAACACATTTACCGAAACAAAAGAGTACAAACTGTACTCTCGTCGGCGGTTCATCATTGAGGCACGGATGGCGTATCTACCTTTATATATACAGAATATCATTGTAAATTACTAACAAAGTGCCATAGCGCACAAAAGCGGAATATACAATGCGCGCGCAGATGTTACCACAGATAAAAATCACTTCCCCATTTTGCATCAGATATCCCGGTCCTCTTATCTCATCCAGCCTCCTCCGTAAAATGACATGAATTACATATCGACTTAGATATGTCATGATAACCTGAAAACGATAATGATAAGAGCGTCGGTGGCTCAATGGTGTGGACTGTCGCCTTCCTACCGGGAGGGCTCAGGTTCGAATCCCGACACGTACCAATGTGTTTTCGAATTTTCGAAAAATATATGTACGTTTCGTGCTCTTACGGTGAAGGAAACATGTAGGAAACCTTCATGCACACCTGCGAAGAGATTCGAAGGTTGTGTGTGAAGTCGTTCAATCCGCATTGGCCCGCGTGGACGACTAAGGCTAATCACCCTATCGGGCAGGCCCGTGCCTCGTGGGGTGTTTAATGAGCTGATGATGATGATGATGAACCTGAAAACATTCCAATTGGATTAATTATAAATTAACAGTTAGTCACCAGGCGGGCGCGACACTTCGAAACGCATTAGTGCGAGACGCGGATTAAGCGAAACCGTCATCCGATGGGAAGCTTACCTATCATCCAATTATTAATACTACTGAACTTTATCATAATGATTTCGTAATTCAATGTCTTTTGTACCAGTATGTTGTTTCGCTTTTTTATTGTAGAATCTTCCTTTTCCATTCTAAAATCTCCTTTATAATAATAAGCATTAATTTTCAAATTATAAATTGATCCATTGATTAGTTGACACATCATTATAATATTAATATTATTGTTAGTACAAAACCCACACAACCAATGTCAGCAAACGCACGAATTTTTTTAATAAAGGAGAGTTTTATGTCTCCGTTATACTCTTTAGGATGCTGTCGGGGCTCCCCGGCAGTCTGTCTAACAACGATGCTGATTTTTTGCTTAGAACTGCAAAGAAACTGTCAGTGCAATAACGTGGAAGGCCCAAAAAATCCCTAAACCCATTGATATATTGGATACTTAAATTTTCCTTTATTAATTCTTTGGAAGAGCGTCGGTGGCTCAGTGGTGTGGACTGTCGCCTTCCTACCGGGAGGGCTGAGGTTCAAATCCCGACACGTACCAATGTATTTTCGAATTTTCGAAAATATATGTACGTTATCCGACGCTCTTACGGTGAAGGAAAACATCGTGAGGAAACCTTCATGCACGCCTGCAAAGAGATTCGAAGGTTGTGTGTGAAGTCGTCCAATCCGCACTGGGCCCGCGTGGACGACTAAGGCCTAATCACCCTATACGGTGGTTCGGTGACGTTTAATGAGCTGATGATGATGATGATGATGATGATGAATTCTTTGGAGTTCCGACCAGTTCCTATTCGCGGTACCCAGTGACGTGCACAGAGATTATGAGTAAGGTATGCATTCATATCCGACTTCACACACTGCCTTCAAATCTCTTCGCGTGCATGAAGGTTTACCATAACAGCGTAGGATAACGTACATATATTTTCGAAAATTCGAAAACACGTTGGTACGTGTCGGGATTTGAACCTCAGCCCTCCTGATAGGAAGGCGACAGTCCACACCCTTGAGCCACCGACGCTCATACACCATTGAGCCACCGACGCTCATACACAGCATTATCGAAAAAAAAACCGGAAATTTTTCCGGGTTGTCTGGACGCAAAGGGTGCACTGCTTATTTGCATATAAGGAGTGCATACCACCGGTGGTACTGATATGTATGCCTCTAGAGGCAGCCCTGCGAGGGACAAAAGGCGCGCGCGCCGTGACCTACGACCGGCGGCACCACAGACATCAGAATATACATGAGACTGGACAAGCCGCCAAGTTTATAGGCAGTCCCAGTCTCGCAATTTCTTTTCGGTTCTTACCTGTGAAAAGTTATTATATTTCTTGGTAAATTTACTGATTCATTGCGATGATGGCATGTTACAATTGCACAGGATGGCATTTTGGAAAAAAACGGTAATTTCTTCTAATATTCGTGCATCTTGACTCGTCTCACAGAGCGTAAACTGGTAGCCAGTGTATGCTCGTTGAGCTTACAGTTGTCGCACTTTAAACGCGGCTTGCCCCATCTCCTGTATTGGGAAATCTGTGGGCGGCACAAATGCCCCATTATTGTAGCACATACAATATGATGACTTTATTACGCTCTCCCGAGTATCACTCACTTCCGTTGTCAACAGAATACACAGTTTTATACCATGACGACCCGTGTGGTGTAATGGTTGATACCTAGCCTACCTGCATACCTAGGGTTTCGGGATCGATCTCCGGGCAATGAAAACATTTTTGTGCATGAACATGATTGTATTGGTATGGATGTTTCTATGAATAGTACTTGTGTATATATTTACAAAAACAAGTATATAAGTATTTTAAGTAACCATCACACATGTTCCTGGCCTAAATTGGAGCTTCATAAATGTAGGTAGATAAAACAAATAAATAAATATTCACTGATATTCACACAGCGCCATCTAGCCCCAAACTAAGGATAAGCCTGTAATATGGACACTAAACAACGGATAAACATACTTATATACTTTATTTCTGAATACATACATATTGTACGTAGAATACACCCAGACCAATACAAGCCAATACGGGAATCGCACCCTTAGTGTTATAGTCGACGTCTTAACTATTATACCAGATGGATCGTTAATAATATTTAATTTATTTATTTACAAGTTTAGCCAAAATCATCTGTTTTAATGTCTATACTTTCACTATGCGATATCTCCACGGCCTAACCTTCAGTTAGACTTAGGGCTGCCTACTATTTCGCAGTACCTAAAGTTGGCGTCTAAACGCTTCTTCGACTCGGCAATAGCGCATTCAAACCCGCTCATTGTCTCCTCTGCTGATTATTCTACAACAGCAGCTAATAATAATAATATTTCACCTCGCGCGCGTAAACGTCGGCGTCCACGGGACGTGCTAGACGATCCGGACGACCCTACCACGGTCGAAATAGCAAAAACACTAAAGTTACACTCTACAAATCGACAACCGAGATACCGGCTCCGCCGGCGTGCCGGGCCGCTTTTCTCCCCAAACATATGTTAGGCTACCAAGCCAAGCGGTATTGACAACCCTATAATAATTATTATTATTATAGGGTTGTCAATACCGCGGCATAGCGTAGGCAGAAATATATTTATATTTGATGAACAGTTTGGCTAAGAAGTAGTGTACCTCTGAAGCAAAAAGTGGCAGGATTAATATCCGTAGGGTACATACATTAGTTTGTATAAACATGTCTGCATTTGTCAGATTTTCAAATAATTTTTAAGTATAATTCCTCCGGTCATTTGATGTCCTCACCGAGGGGCATAATCCCGTGTAAGGTGTATAGGCCGTAGTCGTCCACGTGGGCCCAGTGTTGGTTGGCCGACTTCACAAACAATCTATGAATCTCTTCGTTGGTGTGCGCAGGTCTCCTCCAGATGTTTTCCTTCACCGCTAGAGCGTCGGATAAACTTACAGCCCAAACAAGTATGATATTTGCGGTAGAGGATGCAGAGTAAAGGTACATCTCTACACAAACCCAAAGGATCAAGTCGATCGGAAAGATCCTGATCATTGATAATTGTAGCCGCTGAATGCGGTCAAGTGGAAGAAGCCTACCTATGAAATAAACAAAAAGTTAAATTACTGCAGATATTATACTAGTAAATTATTGTCGAAAATAGTTAAAGTATGCTCGTGGCAGCTTGCCGAGGCTTCATTAACATACCGCGCAGTGATTTACGGCTAAACCTCGCCGGGCCCTACGGTATTATTATAAAAATGTATCAATAAATTGGAACAAAGTTACATGATCGGTATCTTAAAGGCATTTTGATACATTCCCGAACGAGTCGTCTGAATATGTCGGTGGTCGGCCATTTTGAGTTGTAAATGTATCGACAGAACCTTATTAAAATGTTTTTATGTACTCCACAAACTGTAAGCGGGTTTTAATTCCAGGATTGTATGGGAATCTAGAATGCATGCGTCTCTTTTCAATATATCACTGCTGGACACAAGTCTCCCTTATTTTGCACCAGAACTCAAACTCAACTAAAACTCACAATATGTTTATTCAAATAAATATTTTAAAGATACTTTTGAATCGTCAATTGTTATTATTTTATTTTTTATGTCTCTACCACCGGCTCGGAATAAGATATCCCGGACCTCCGCTTCCCTCATCCAGCCTCCACCAGCGACCTATCGCAAGTCGTCAGTCATATTCGATACTAGTAAATTCTTATCTGAGTCATTAATACATTAGTTAGCTCACGGATTAAGTTAATAGTATTGTTACAAATTGACGTAATTAAAATGACATTAATTTTTTTTTTTATCGAACAGGAGGCAAACGTGCATACGGTTCACCTGATGGTAAGTGACAACGCCGCCATGAACATTTGCAAGACATCAGGTCCCAGAAATGCGTTGCCGCCCTTTAAAGTGTGTACGCTCTTTTTTTGAAGGACGCCAGGTCGTATCGCTCCGGAAATGTTTCCAGTGGAAGTGCATTAAACAGTTTTATTGTATATGGCGGCTAATATGTGACCATAGAGTATGACATGCGAATTGTCAAATAGCAAAGAGTCTAGTATGTTCTAGATATTTCGCGAACTATGTAGAATGACGTCGACGCTTCGAGCTTAGCGGCGGACAGGTATATAAGGCGGGCCGACGGGTGCCGTCGGGTAACAGTATTTATAAGAAGCCATTTAATGTTCACATGTAGTATATCAAAGTCATGTAATTGATTACTAAAAGCACATATTTTATTGACCCATGTTTCTCATAATTCGCACAGTTAGCGGTAGATTTACGGTACCATTTATGAAATAAGATTAAGCTTGGGTATTGTAAAGATTTATTTATTATTAGATAAATACTGAGTTACTGGAGTTTGATGATTGTAATGTGGTGTAGTGGTTGAGAAGTCTACTGTTATAGACGTCGCCGTCCAGATATTTAGTACAAACATTTGTGTGTATAAATGTGTCTATTCCTATAATAGGGATAGAAAATATTAAAATCGCATAATTACACGCTTATTAACGAATTTATCTAAACAAAAAGATTTGTCATAAATAATTGTAGTCTTCAGCTACTTGCCAAAAATATCCGTCCTAATCGGTCCAGTCATACACATACATAAAGAAAAGTGTATGTACTGTATATATATTTATACGCATTAAGAACAAAAATGGTTATTTCAATATAAAAAACAGACGCTCTAATTTTGTTTATATGTAGGTACAGAATTTAAGGAAAAACGTGTAACTGTTTGCGCCAAATAAATATATTCTCTTTGTAATTTAATACGGTAACCTTATAAATAATACTAACTTTAAGGATACATAACACCAAGAAAACTATTAAACAATCGTAAAACCTCCAATCGTTATCTGGTCTCCTAGTACCCGTGAACTCGGAGCCCATAAATCCCGGATTATCCCGTTCCGTGGCACACTTATCTTCCACATTAGCCGTCTGCCAATACGTGGTTGAATTCAGGATATTTTAACTCCAAAATTATCATTGATGGCATCGTATACATTTTATTAGTAACCGCTTAGAAGGATCAAAGCTGCCGAATATCTTTGACTACATAAATAAATATCCACTGACATTTATTCACAGCGTCATCTAGCCCAAATTAAGCGCAAGCTTGTAATAAGGGTACTAAACAACTGATAAACATACTTATACACATTTTTTTTTGTAAACTCCGACGCTCTCTATTTTTTTCTATCTATAATATGTATGTAATATTATAGATAGAAAAAAATAGAGAGCGTCGGTGGCCTAATGGTGTGGACTGTCACCCTCCTACCAGGAGGGCTGAGGTTCAAATCCCGCCACGTACCAATGTGTTTTCGAGTTTTCGAAAAATATATGTACGTTCTCCGACGCTCTTACGGTGAAGGAAAACATCGTGAGGAAACCTGCGCACGCCTGCGAAGAGATTCGAAGGTTGTGCGTGAAGTCGTCCAATCCGCACTGGGCCCGCGTGGACGACTAAGGCCTATACACCCTATATGGGTGGGCTCGTGCCCCTCGGTGGGGACGTTGAATGAGCTGATGATGATGATAGATAGAAAACACCCAGATCAATCCAAACAGACATATTCATGCACACAAAAGTTTGTACTGCCAGGGGATAGAACCCTGAACCCTTGATGTAGCAGCCGACGTCTCAGCCGTTACACCATATGGGTCGTAACATGAATGAAAGCGTATGAATGAAAACGTGAATGAAAGAATAATAGCAAAGCAGGTTCATTATGCAAATGTTGACGGATACACACATTTTTCCTCTAGTTTTTTAAGGTTGGCAACGCATACGTATCTCTTTCAGAGTAACAGGTATCCACGGGTGAAAATATCACTTACCATCAGTGAATTACTTGCTTGCCTACAAATCTAATAAAAAGTGAAATACCTAAGAATCTAGACACAATCGAAAATCTATTGGTTCTAACGTCTTTAGATGTCATTAGAGTTCAAAGCGTTAATGAACTTTTATTTCAAACAATTGAAATACTATTACCATGTTTTTTTAGTATAAAGTGTACGAGACGACTAATTCGCTCACCTGATAGTAACTTGATAGTGAGTGTTATGCAATGGCAGATGCTGTTTTGAAAGAAACCATTGACTGCCTTTCGCTCGTCACCCGCCATCTCACACTTCTGTTAATACCTACCTATTCAATCTATCGCAGTCCACTGCTGGACATAGGTCTCCCCCGTTTTGCGCCAATCCCGATCCTCCGCTTTCCTTATCCAGCCTCCACCAGCGACCGCCCGCAAGTCGTCGGTCCATCGGGCCGGGGGCCGAATACCTACCAAAATATCCAAAAGATTGAAAATGAAGCCAGCAAAATGCTATAAGATGACTAAAAGAATTATATTAAGCCTGAAAAATGCTACCAAAATGACCAGAACAATAAAATTAACCCTGCGAAATTAAGTTATTAAGCCAAACCGTTATTGCAATTGCGGCACAAAATTATACAAATGATAAACTTATCATTTGCCATTAAACAGTGGTGGATTTATCAATAGGCTAAGTAGGCTGGAGCCTAGGGCGGTACATTTATAGGGGCGGCAAATTTAACTTAAATATTTTTTGTCTCACAGATTTATAAAAAAAAACTCAATTATATGTGTACACATTACTTCCGTAATCCATATATAAAATAATACTAAACATTAAACACAGGTTACAATTACAGAATAAATGTAATCCCACCAAAAACGTAACGTATTCAATTTCAAAAGTTAGTGGGGGCGGCAAATTTTTTTGCCTATAAAGCGGCAAATATTTTTAGCCTACTAGCGTGTAATTTCTAAATCTGCCACTGCCATTGAAGTAACTATCCTTTCAAAACTTTCACACACAACTAGATAATATGATCACAAGAACATGCATTTATTATTAACTCCAATCATCATCAAGCTTACATAAACTGATGATATATTACAATCATGGAGTTCCGCTCATTACTCACCCGTCCGCCTGGATATTAACTCGTTAAGTTAATACTTGTACTTTATTAAGTCTATCGTCGCAAGCCATGGTGAATGTGGTTATTACTGGCTAATGAGCTGATGATTAATGGTAAGCCGATGTGGGTCACATTTCCAAGGACGTGGTGGTTTTCAGAGCCTTGGTTTTACTGTATTGTGTTTTTTACCCGACTATCCCAGGAGAGTTATATTTTTCAAGCGTATGAATGTATTTATGTAGATTTCTATGTTGCAGAAATATGTTGCTGCAGGCTAAACGGATTATTTTTGTTTACTTATTTTTTAGGATTAGCAAGTTGAAGTGGCAGTGGGCAGGGCACATAGTGCGTAGAACCGATGGCCGATGGGGCGGAAAGGTTCTCGAGTGGCGTCCACGTAACGGAAAGCGAAGCGTAGGCCGACCCCCAACCAGATGGACGGATGATCTGGTTAAGGTGGCGGGTAGCAGATGGATGTCAACTGCAAGGGATCGGTCCGTGTGGAAATCATTAGGGGAGGCCTTCGTTCAGCAGTGGACATAATTAGGCTGTAATGATGATGATGATGACTTATTTTTTTTATATATTCACAATTAAACACACTGAAGTTTACAATAAGTTTATTACATGGGCAGTGAGGATGGAGTTACTCACGTCCGCAGGAACTGGCTCCCGTACCCTGCACGTATCCCCCGGGTGGCGCTAAACGAGTAACAAACTTTCGGCTGCTGTACCTACACAACCTCACAGCACGTTAACCGAGTTGCTTATTGATGACATGACACCTATATACGAAATGCAAGCAAATAAATCGATTCGCTTGTAGTTATAAGAGTAAACTTGCATATTATGCTAAACAACTTGGCAAATATAAAATGCCATACGAATAAATAAACATGGGCAGTTGAAAGTGCTTAGTTAGAAATTAAGTTTTTCAAGGCGTTTGTGATTTAAGAAAACTTAATAAGGTGTTTTAATCTAAAACATTTTGCAATTAGTTTGTCAATGTTATTTACATTGAGCATACATTTATCTCATAAGAACTATTTATAATATATTTAATGTCTAAAATCCAATTCCAATGTTATATAATATCTTAAAATAATATCATTAAATACATCAAAAGTTAAATAATCTAAATGGAGGATTTAAAAATTCAATATTAATTCCATTCCATCAAGTAAATCGGGGTTTTGTTGAATAGGTTTTCGTCCGGTTTTTTTGTTTCGTACAGAAACGTACTGAACAAGACTTCCATAGAGATGAATACAGATGTTTTGTATTAAGCGAGATTTGCATATAATGTGCGGAGGTATTTTATACTAAAGAGAACAAACGAGAAACGGCTAGGAAATGACACCGCCGCGCGTCGCCCATGTGCATTTGCAATACCAGAGGTAAATGACGTTGCCGGCCCTTAAAATGGGAATACGCTTTTTTAAGGACGCTTGGTCGTATTGCTCATCATCATCAGCTCATTAAACGTCCCCACCGAGGAGCACGAGCCTACCCGTATAGGGTGATTAGGCCTTAGTCGTCCACGCGGGCCCAGTGCGGATTAGACGACTTCACACACAACCTTCGAATCTCTTCGCAGGTGTGCATGAAGGTTTCCTCACGATGTTTTTCTTCACCGAAAGAGCGTCGGATAACGTACATATATTTTGTACATACATATAATGAGCGTCGGTGGTTCAATGGTGTGGACTGTCGCCCTTCTACCAAGAGGGCTGAGGTTCAAATCCCGACACGTACCAATGTGTTTTCGAATTTTCGAAATTATATATACGTTATCCGACGCTTTTACGGTGCAGGAAAACATCGTGAGGAAACCTTCATGCACGCCTGCGAAGAGATTTAAAGGTTGTGTGTGAGAAGTCGTCCAATCCGCACTGGGCCCGCGTGGACGACTAAGGCCTAACGGGTAGGCTCATGCCCCTCGGTGGAGACGTTTAATGAGCTAATAATGATGTAAATTCTTCTTCAGTTTTATTGTCAAAATAAATAATAAGTTACGTTCCACCGCATAGCTACAATCGATCGGCACCGCCTTACATAGAAAGCTCAGCGGGGACCGCTTTATCTATTTTTAATTGTGATTTATGCCGGTAATTAATGTAGACAAATATGAGTTTAATTGGAAACGCCCACGGCGCCGTGCTTTATGCCAGGCTTCAACCGGCCTCTTACTTCGTACCTGAATTGACAGATCGAATTAGCTACTCGCGGATTTCTGTAGCTTTTCTGAACCGAAGGGAAAAACAGGCTGTAACTTTAACTAATAACATTTTGATTATGGGCAATGAAGTTCCAACCCATATCTACTTAATATTTGGTGTAATGGTTGAGATGTCGCCTAGCAATAAAGAATTCTGGGTTCGATCCCGTCGATGCAGTGTGCATCGACGGGATCTTTCCAACAATAATATTATTTAAAAATATTTATATACAGTTTACAACTAAAATTGGACTTAGATTATTCATCTCCCGAGCTAGGCCCCTAACTTTGTTAAAACAATTTAGTTAGTATCGTAAAGTCACCTAAGAGAGAACGTACCTACATGAGGTCGTCTGTGTCTGTATCCACTCTCTTTCTAGATAGAGTGGTGAGGAGATCCTCAACCCATTGCTCTCCACGGCTGGACACAAGTCTCTCCTATTCTGCGCCAGATATCAAGGACCTCCGTTTTGCTTATCCAGCTATCACCTTTATCTTATCTATTTCTGTAAACTGACAGATAAATTGAGCTACATTTTTGGTCTTTTAAACGTCATAGTTCCATATATGATTTATTGCATGACGATCTGTGACGACACAACAAGTAAACCAAGAATATCAAGAACGAACTTGCAAATTAAGACTGAAGGCCATTTTCGCTCGTCACTTGATCTGTTAAGCTGTAAAGACCATCTGCTACAAACAGTAGTTAGTTACAAAAAAATAGTACTAACATGTGTCAACGACTCGCACTACGTTCGGCAGGATGCACCGGTTTGTAGAATGATTTCACCTTTACGATAATTGCCTCGTCATCCAAAGGTCCAAAGGGACTGCAATCCCTGCCGTTGTGAATGTGGGAGGGAAAAATATCAGTGTCGTGCTAATTGGACACTCGTTAGCGCGCCGCATAACCATTGACCGACATGATTTTTTGCTTTGAAATTGGACAAAAAAGCAGTTTTGTGTCCAATTTCATTAAATAGTCATTGTGTCGATATTTGTGATGTTTTATATTTTCTTTCATGGATGGAAACAATTTCACTTATGGTAAGTATTATATCGATCCGGGCTTCGATTTAGGATGGTAGTCATTAACAGCTACCAAGCCACATTATCTCCGCGTGGTGGGGTTGCGGCCCAACTCCCATATCATGCTTTGTGCTAAGACTTGTCCCTGCAGTGGGATGTCATAATAACCAAACTCCACGAGTGCTGTTTGAACACTGATTTATTATAATATAGTAATACTGAATGCATCGCAGTGCAAGCAATATTGCAACGCAAACAAATATTTTTACTTTATACTTAAATGTTATACACATTGCATGTACTTCGTATAGTTCTCGCGACTTGTTTTGTATAGTGGTAATATTGGTAAACACTGTTCTTACAAGTCCTTCGAAGAAGTATATTCGAAAAGTGAAATACTCCTTCATTAACCCGGCGTCATTGAGGTTGGGTCAAAATGACCCGCTTAGTTTAGAATTTCTAATATTTTTTAAGTACGCGCGAGACGTTGCTCTTCTACTCAGTAGCTGTCACCAATACTATGCTCTAAATGTTTTCGAAGAAAATCAATTCGATAGCAACTGCGCTGCGAGCTATGCGGGTTAAAGTGTCAAAAATAACCGAAAAGTTACGTTATTTCTATAGGAATTTTATGAAAAGTAAGAGATTTAATTTTGTACCCTTTTGGTAAGTTATATAAAGTGGTGGACTTAATACTAAATTAATAATATTTCGTTTGCATTATCACAACCAGAATACCTCTTACTGATAAATACACAGTTTATAAATTTACTTATAAACTATAGAATACCATTATTAAATATATGGGTAATTGACCCACTCAACGTCCATGTAACTGTTTTCCTACACACATGACGCCGGTTAATATGAGAGAATTAACATTAGAGTCTTATCAGCCTAATAATGCCACTGCAGGGTCCTCAATATATAGTTATGGCTACATGAGAGAACGCCCAAAAAAATTAACTTCAATTAAATGTGTATACAAAATGGCATCGAACAATAGCCAAACGACCTGTTACCCGTGAACAATGGTCACAATTGCGGCTGACATTCGAATAGGCCATTGCAATTTCCGAAGAGGAAGCGCGGGACGGAAGCGCCGCTCGACCGAGACCCGCAATTTGTGGTCACCCATCCGCAGACACTAATGAACTAGCATGTTTCGAACTTGAATATGAGTGTATTGAATGAGCGTCGGTGGCTCAATGGTGTGGACTGTTGCCCTCCAACCGGTAGGGCCGAGGTTCAAATCCCGCCACCTACCAATGTGATTTCGAATTTTCGAAACTATATGTACGTTATCCGACACTCTTACGCTGAAGGAAAACATCGTGAAGAAACCTGCGCACACCTCCGAAGAGATTCAAAGGTTGTACGTGAAGTCGTCCAACCCGCATTGGGCCCGCGTGGACGACTAAGACCTAATCACCCTATACTGGTAGGCTCGGGTCCCTCGATGGGGACGTTTAATGAGCTGATGATGATGATGAATATGATTGTGTAATGATTGAAGTCCTCTACAGTACATTTAATCTGCGTTCAAGTTAAGCTCGTAACTAGCATAGTAACCACAAAATTAGTAAACAAGGACGTTAACAAAAATTTAACATAGTAAAGGTCCCAATAAAGATCCCTTCGGCACACCCGAGAGTGTGAGGACCAAAAGTATATAAATTCGTTAATAGCTACCACGTCTTGCTTTCTGTTCTTGACATAGGATGGAAGTTGTCAGAATAAATGACCATGTATATCTGTCCATTTTAAAGAACGAGTCAAGATTTATGAGTGACCTACGCGTTCAAAGGCATTGCTAAAGTCAATAAGAATTTTATCTACTTGACATTGGTAAACATGTCAAGTAGATAATATAACTTATTCACAGTCTTTACATTCTTGGCGTTCGTAAAGTATTTTTTTATATATTTTATGTTATAAAGTGTACAGGACGGCAACGTCGTGGTAAGTGATACGCCTGGCTATGACAAAACAGCATTAAAGTAGTAGTAATTATTTTCCATCAATGTCGAGACAACAGTTACAAGTGCCCGCAACCTTAAACATTTCGTATATAACACTGCTATTTGACGTCACGATATCTGTCACTGTCGTGGTGCCTACCTAGACGACGCAATGCCTAGTTTACCACCTAGTTCTTAGAGTTAGTGTTTGAAATAATATAATGTTAAGGTAATGTGTGTATGTATAGGGCGGCGTCTTGTGGCGGGCTGCTGGGCGCGCAGCTGGTGTGCGCGCGCGGACTCACGGAGCGCCAGCGCGGCTCTGCCGCAGCGCGCCCGCCGCCGTCGCCGCACTCGCGCCCGGACTCAGGTACACACACACACACCACGCGCACACACACACACTCACACACACACACAAGCTCACGCACGCGCACGCGCACACACACGCACGCACGCACGCACGCACGCGCACACACACACAACAACACACACACACACACAGTACACACACACACACACACACGCAGCACGCACACACGCACGCACGTACACACACACACATATTCGGACATACCCACTGAAATACACACAGTCATATACTGATGACGTACAATTATTTATTTATTAAAATTTTGCGTCATAAAAAGGTACAAAATCAAAAGCACGAGCATACTACTGCGCCGCTTTGACATAGAGCGAGCGACGTCATTATGTCTGAACATTTTTCCCAAATGACGCGATGGGCAAAATTTTTCCGCTTACACTTTTTGTGAAATTGTTTATTTTTTTATTTACTATTATCAGTCGTTAGTTTAAACTGCAGTAATGTTGGTGTACAGCGTGGCGCTGGCGGAGTGTCGCGCGCTGATGGCCGCCGCCGCTGGAACTGCTCCACCGTCGACGCCGCCTCGGACACGCGCTGCCGCTCGGTAACTATTTATTACACTACATGAATATATAATATAATATCGTTTATTAACCGAACTTTTACTACTAAATAAGTAGCAACAGTCCGGTGCTCAGTCCGAACCGAACTATTATCCTTCTAAGATCCGGCTCGAAGGACCAAAAAAAATGATGTATGGTGTTTACCACACATCAGGGATGCTAAAGGGTGGTGACTCGAAGAGAGATAAATAACCGAACCCGTCGAGTGCTGATTGTACACTGCTTTATTAACACTATAAAATTGCTCAATTACAATGTATAGGTTTAATACAAAATAATGCAAGAGAAGCTATTAAAGTAGGTTAAAGCCCGGTTAGCCCGGTTAGCCCGTACAGCAACTAAAAAGTTGCAGTAGTCCGGTCCACCGAACTAACAAACTACTACTACTACAACTAGAGGGTTCAGGTCACATCTCGCACCTGAGACATGGACACTGACTGCGGGATTGGATCACAAATCCAAAGTCACTCAACGCGCAATGGAGCCAGCTATGCTCGGGGTCTCGCTTAGGATAAGATCAGAAATGATTTAATCCGTAAGAGAACTAAAGTTACCGACATAGCCCGCCGAATCAGCAAGTTGAAGTGGCAGTGGGCTGGTCACGTATGTCGCAGAGCCGATGGCCGTTGGATTAGACGAGCTCTGAAGTGGAGATCGCGACTTGGAAAGCGTAGCGTAGGACGCCCGGAACGAGGGACCGACGAATTGCGAAAGGTGGCTGTGGAGGCGGGATGAGAAAAGCGGAGGACCGGGATATCTGCATAAATGGTGGAGACCTATGTCCAGCAGTGGACTGCAACAGTTGATAGAAGACGAGTAGGAGAAATAATTTGTGAATTTGTGAAAATATTTTTTGTGGACTCCTTTTTTTGTTATTTGTAACTAAGGTTTTAATCCTAGGAACAAAGTCAAGCAGCAACTAGCACATAACCGGATATAGACATACAGACAATACAAGCATAACCTTAGCCTGCAATTAAGTTGTACGGCTAACACCAACCACCAATGAATCAACATTTACCAAGCATACAATATAATTACCCGTTAACGCGAGCGAACTGATGCCGGTAATTGGTGATCTTATAATGCTAATTAGCTACCCCAACAGACGTCGTCCTGGCAAAAATAATTTATTTTATTAATAGGTCTGCCGACGTTTATGCATTACACCTTGATTAAACATATAATTTTACCTTATTTCTCAATAAAAGAACGAACGTAGAAAAGTGCAGATGATTTTAAATAGTTTTTTTTACATTAAATAGTCCAGCGTTTGACTACGCCTTGTCTGGTGTTAAACATCGACGATGTCTAGGATGAAGCTCGCTGACCTAGAAGAAACCTATTTAACTCTCGACTTGAAGATACCCAAATTGTACACCTCGGGAAATACATAAGCTGGCAATAAATTCCACAGTGTCGCAGTGCGAATAATAAAGTAGTTCGTGTATAACCAAAGGACCTTATAATAGTCCGTCGTTTTACTGCACGATTGTTCCTGCCAGTGGTTGCTAGGCAACGCTTTGTTTCTAGATATATTCATTAGATCACTTCTCAGATCACTTTCAACTTTTCATTACTTTTAACTAATGACATGTACGTTTCTCAGTTGTTTAGTATCTACCCCATAGCGCACTAATTCTAAAATCCATGACCTCATACTACAAACATCTTAAATTTAGGTTTGAATGGCTCTGTGTGAACGTAATAATTGATTTAAATAATATAATCACGTCGTCAGCACGAGCGAATTGAATCATGTCGATAATGTTTTATCTTAGTATTGATTAAATCTGCGTAGGGTTTCTCTTCGAGAATTCTCGAACCGAGAATTCCCGGGAAATTTTGCCTTACTCGAGACGAGAAAAAAGTGGTCGAGAAATCGAGAAATTCAGTCAAAAAATTAAAAACTTGATAACGCGCTTGCGCTTGCGCTTGTTCTCGTTGCGGCTCTGCCACGCGTCGTGCGAAATTAAATGAAATAATTTGTCCTATTAGAGGAGGGCACCGAAATTTGATATTTCACACGTCGTTGTAATTATTAAGATTTGAGTTCCTCTCAGGAAGACCCAGCTAATTACGTTTCTGAAAAACGTTTCTAATACGTTATACTAGAGTACATAATAGAAAACGAACGTGTTTTCTCCTTGTCTGGAAACTTTGTGACAAAAATACGAAACCGATTGTCAGATGATGCTATAAATGCCCTTGTATTTTTAAAGGCTTATTTTCTTAATGATAACGTGACATCGTGGGTTAGCTTTTGAAGCAGTTTCCGCTTTAAATTGTGATTGTAATTGGTCTTAAGATTTTTAATGATTTATTAGATTTTTATGTTTACTTACGTAAAGAAAAGACTCCATTTACTTATAACAAATATTGAAAAGTTGATACAAAGACTAAACTAAGGAACATGTACCTTACTGTTACTCGTAATTATTAAGCTAGTCTGATTGTTATTTTTATAAGGAATTAAACTGTCGTTTTATGCTACGTAATTGAAAAGTTTGTAGTACAAACTGAGACTAAAATAAATTATTTAGTATGTAAGGTACTAAGTTTCATTGTGGTGACATGATGACATTGTTTTTAGAAGATATTTTATTTGTTTTTTTTTTTCAAAGAAAAAGACTATTTAGTATATTTGTTTGTAGAAACTAGAAATAATGATAAGAAGATCTCGCTAGAGATTTTTCACTTAATTAAAGTTTTCTATAGTTAAATTAAACTCACATGAAACTAAAAATAAACGTTGGTCATTGATAAATGTTGAATATTGCATAAAAAGTATAGTTTTATTGTTAAATCAAATATGTTTTGAGCTTTTCAATATTTCTCGACAACCCGAGAATTCCCGGGAAATAGTGGTCGAGAATTCTCGTGCTCCGAGAAATAAAAAAGGTCGAGAAATGAGAAACCCTAAATCTGCGTTCGGGTCTGGGCGTTGTGGGATCGTGCGCGGCGCCTCCCCGGGACGGACTCCCGCGATGTTTGCACTCTTGTAATAGATACCACGTTTTAGGGATCAGTGGGTCATTTCAAAAAACGGTTTTTGCAAAAAGTAGAAGGTGACTGTGTGCGTGCGTGTGTGTGCGTGGATGTATATGTACCTGTGTGTGTGTGTGTATGCGCGCGCTAGTGTGTGTGAGTCTGTGTTAGTGTGTACGTGTGTGTGTGTGTTACTGATGATGAACTGTTTTTTATTTATTTGAATGGTGAATTCACTTTTCTGAATAGTCATTATTTTCTTTTACTTTTTTTTAAAAAATATTATGTACACTAATAAAAAGTAAGAAACGTAAAAAAGGTGTCCCTACTCTGTGACATAGTACCCATAATACTGGCAACATTCCCGCGTTGTATAGCCAAACTTAAACGTTGACCAAGAAAGGCACCTGTAAATTCGGCTATATGTTTTACTAAATCACGATGGGCACATTGTCCCCACGGTCCTAACGTTTCCACAGCAAAAGGTTCAAATAAAACTGTGTTGGTCAGGTTGGCATATTTACGAAATTCATACAATTTATATTGTATTATTATAAAATACAATATTATTATCTGTAGCGAGTCACGCTTGGCTATTCTCGAGGCTTTGTTAGCGCGAGGCGTTCCTTTTGGAACGTGCAGCTATTTATACGCGATTCACAAAGAAACCAAACAAAGTGGCACAACCTTATTGCTTTGAAATATCATTGCATACATGGGACGCCACTAATGAACCTCTGAGCATCATCCGCTGATCTGAGCCTTAATAACATCCTAATTATAATTGTGGAAGACCTAAGATATTAAACTGACTAGAAGCACAATCACGGTGAAATACCAACCAAAAATGTCCGAGCCGCTTGACATATACCTTTAGTTATTGTTATATTTCTAACATAGTAAAATTATTATTTAAAATTTTGACCTTAACGCGACCAAAGGACGAGCACACTACTGTCTGTATGACATGTAGCGAGCGACGTGATTATGAATGAAAATTCTACCCAACCGACGCGATGCATATAATTTAGACCTTACGCGACAAAAGCACGAGCACACTTCTATGTCAATATGACATGTAGCGAGCGACGTGATTATGAATGAAAATTCTACCCAACTGACGCGATGGATATAATTTAGACCTTACGCGACAAAAGCACGAGCACACTTCTATGTCACTATGACATGTAGCGAGCGACGTGATATGAATGAAAATTCTACTCAATTGACGCGATCGATATAATTTCCCGCAGACACTTTTTGAGACCAGTGGGCTGGTCACGTATGTCGCAGAACCGATGGCCGTTGGAGCAGACGAGTTCTGGAGTGGAGACCGTGTCTCGGCAAGCGTAACGTAGGTCGTCCTCCGGCCCGATGGACCGACGACTTGCGAAAGGTCGCTTGTGGAGGCTGGATGAGGAAAGCGGAGGACCGGGATATCTGGCGCAAAATGTAGGAGACCTATGTCCAGCAGTGGACTACGATAGGTTTCATAGACTAGACTTTTTGAGTAAAATTGTGCATTTTGTTTACTGTTTACTGTTTGCAATTATTATAGGAATACATATTTACCTAATACATATTTCATGGTCATTAAAACAACCATGCAGACGGAGTCACGGTCACTCGTTATAGCCTATTGATTGATTGCATCAATATTTATTGTTTACTAGCAATAATAGGTATCGTTTAATTTTATTGCAATTTCAACAGAAACATTTTGTAAAGAATTCCTAGGTACACGCGTGCGGGGCTTGTACGAAGAAAATCAATGTCATCTAGGAAATTGTAAATTATTGGGAAACTTTCGCAGAGCTAAAAGCTCAAGGTTAATTCTTTTTTCTTCTTTAAGCCTCAGAAAAAAGAATGAACCTTGAAATTCTTTTTTCTCAGGCTAATAGCTCGCGAAGAAATGTTAACATCGCTCCTCCTGTTAATTTATCTCACTTAAAGAGCTATATCGTTATTTAACATTGATTCGCCATGTTCTCGAATTAAATACCACACGTTCAAAGTTTCCTCTCGATAAAAATACCAGTACAGTCCCATAAAAGTTAATAGTTGGCCAATGGCTCGGCAAAAAGATAGGAGGCGCTAATGCAAATCTTATGTTGGAGCATGATCGTGCTGATTCAGTTTTAGTTTTATGGTATTTACCATTTTAATTTTGACCCAATAACCAGGAAGTCGATCTGTTAGGCTCTGGTAACATCTGGTTTGGCTTGAAAGTGACGATTATTTTTGTTGGTAAGTTTCAGTTTTTCTAGTAGATAATTTTAATCGTGTAATTAATATTAGAACCTCAGCCGTTCCTACCGGGAGGGCTGAGGTTCAAATCCCGACACGTACCAATGTATTTTCGAAAAATATATGTACGTTATCCGACGCTCTTGCGGTGAAGGAAAACATCGTGAGGAAACCTTCATGCACGCCTGCGAAGAGATTCGAAGGTTGTGTGTGAAGTCGTCCAATCCGCACTGGGCCCGCGTGGACGACTAAGGCCTAATCATATAACTACTAAGGCCTATACGGGTAGGCTCGTGCCCCTCGGTGGGGACGTTTAATGAGCTGATGATGATGATGGATATTAGATAACGATACTTGAATTGTTGAAGTAACCCTTTCTTCAACAAATTCTACACATCAGTCAATACGTACGGTTTCGCTGTTTCGTTACTTAATTTAGATCTGAATTAATTTCACAATTAGTGAAAGTCTGATATGAAATTCCATCCAATTTGGTTTCACTGTACATTGTTATATTTTAGTTATCATTTATGAGTGGTCCCAGTCGCCGGAAGAAAAATATTTATTACGAATCCGGCGGCTCAAAAGAATTATTAAAAATACGTATTCACATTTTATTAACAAGTTATTTTTAATGTTCGTCTACATAGAAGTCACGCTCGATAAATCAGGCTATTTACACAAAATAAAACATTATTTATTTAATTCCAACCGGTTGCACTGATTGTGAGTGAGAGTCCCGCGGCGTGTGAAGCGTCCCTGACGTCGATGCCACGTGGGCGCGTGATTTATACCGCGCGGCTAATTGACGCCACAACTATACAACACGACTGACAGCCCAGCTTTTACTTATCCTGATATAGAAGTTATAATTATTTACTAACTGTATTAGCAAACTAAATAGATAATAGTAATGTTTTTTTTTTTTCAGTGTATTATGTCAGTTGCCACTTCCGGCTTAATGTGTTTGATTGCTAACTTTTTTCATAAAATAATTAACATATTACCAGTGATAAGAATTTTTTTTCGGTTTCTTATAAAAATAACTTCTTTGCGTATACTAGTGTCGTAATCTTAAATATACTTTATTGACACAATGTATAATAAAGTTTTAGATTACTTTATTCTCTTCCCAACTTATAGAAACTGGTCCCATTCAATTTGGACCATCCAAAATCCGCCACTACACTCAGAACCCTACGACTTTATAAATGTCCTATGATACACATAAAGAAGTCGACAGTCCACTTGTCTGCTATATCCTAGTTAACAGAAAAAAAAACTCTTGTCAAATTTATACAAACAAGAATATCCAATAATTTTGGACACATTAAAACGTTAACGTACGTTAACTAATACGTATTACATAAGTAATGTTCTATTGAACTGATAAACAATTTGTCCTGGATAAAAGACAATCAATTTAACACGTTAAGTAATTTGTGCAGAGACCGTTAACTTTATCCTACTGCCATTACTCGTAACACAGACAAACCACATTTCTATAATAGCTTACATTATCTTTACAAGAGTTAAGGTGTCACAATAAATCGTATTCGAGTCGACCGATAAGCGCACCTTAATTTGTTACTGTAAATCAATCTACTCAATCATCCCTCTTCTAGAATCAGATAACAGTAGGTATAGTTAGAGATGCTAGCAAAAGGAAACACCTCAGCTGTCACTGACTCAGGTGAGAAGCACCCAGTCAGAGCTGGTTTTCAGTAACTTCCTCTTCTCTTTTATGTTAGGCGAGAAGTTCGGTAAGTAATGAGGGCTTTAAATTAACTTTAAATGTATACACGAAAAAAAGAAAATCAATACCATATGGCACCTAAATTGTGTGTTTTTTTTTGTGTTTGTATGTGTGTAAGTGTACGTTTTTGTAAGAAATATATTTAAATTACTTACAATAATCTTTTAGGGCATGTATTTTCCATACTCATGTTGAACACCTTCGGCAGCAGATATAAACACGCGGACCTAAGTTATTGTTCAATATAATTAAATAAATAAATAAATGAATAGACTTAAATTCACAGCGAGCAATGGAGAGGGATAAGCTTGGGGTTACTCTACGTGATCGAATCAAGATCTCCGACATAGTAACCCATGTAACCACGCTGTCACAGGGCAGGGTACATAATCTGAAGTACGGAGAGTCGTTAGGCCCGAAAGGTTGTCGAATGGAGACCACAGATCGGCAAGTGCAGCGTAGGATGGCCACCGTGACCGTGACCAGCCTTCCTGAAGAATGTGACAAAAAGTGAGACTGCTATACACAAACACATACACACACAAACTTTCACCTTTATTATTTTATTAGTGCAATAAATTCCATTTCATGTTGTTCGAAATAGAATACTGAGAGTCAGCAAAATAAATCATAAAAAAATACTGTTAACTTGTAATGATGGGACCCGGGAGTAACGAGAAATACATTATTTGTTGTTATCTGGTATAATAATGTTTCGTATATTACAATGAACACAACTTATTACCTAAACTATGTATGTACCTATGTGTTGAAAAGTGCGTCACACTCTATAAACAGTTCTATGACAAATGAGCCATCGTGCCGTATTCTGTGCCGAACTTGCATAACTTGCCAATTTACTTGCAAATAATTAGAAAATGTCTCTCGTGCTATGCAAATTAGCGCTGTCGGGGTGTAGGTGTGAACTTTTCGTGTGCAGACGATGTCGAAAGATTTGCTGAATATGTAAATGTGCATTGAAGGAACTTTTTAAATTATTTTTATAACATTATAATTAAATATGATTGTAAAAAAAAATTTGCTCAAATTTCATTTATCATTTGTATTAATCACTAAAGGAATTACAATTACCAATTACCTTTGAACCACTGTGGTTCTGCACTGCTTCACAGTTATAACTTATTATAAGTAATCATATAATCACAGTTGTAAGTAATCATGTATTCAGTATCATTTGCAGTACGTAAAAATAGTCAAATTTGTCAATAAACAATGCTACAGATAAACCCTTTAACAAGGTATTTAGAATAAATAAATACAAATAACGATGCATTACGTACTGTGTAAACGTCGTCCAAAGCCAGACGCATTCCGTATGTTTGTTCACACGTCACGCCGATTGGTTTCTTGTTTATTTTGTTATTAGAGTGTTAATTGTGGGACAGGTGCGTCCCTCCCCCCTTCCCCCTAAGCGGCCGTCCCCCGTCGCGCTAGTGTTGCCAACTTAGCTACTTTATCGCTAGTAGTATCTATATTTTGATGATGGACAGCTACAATTGAATGAAAGTTGTAGCTAAACTTTCTAGCTCCTTTTCATCTAATCAAGCGAAATTTATTGAATATATCGCGAATATATTGGCTACAAAGAACCTTTACACGTGTCGCAACTTCGAGAAGCCGAGGTGCTTAGTCTTTTCTCAATAAAGAACTTCTACCAAGTTACGAAGCGACAATTTAATCAATACCAAACAACGAATTAATTCGATCTTTTTAGCGACATCGTTATTGTTTTTTGTACCAAAACGCGTCCGACTTTTCGAACGTACCTTTTCATGGGTAGCAAAGGAATTAAGTCCTCCTTTTTGTGGTAAAAAATTGGCGATTTATTTATCAGTTATTTATGTCCATGACAGAGCGGCATTGATTGAAAAATAGTTTCAAAACTTTTGGAAATTTTCTAGCAACTAAAAAAGGTTTTCGGTTTGCGCTATAAATTAATTTGATCGCCATAAATCCCCGGCCGATTACACAAAAGCTCGTTTGTGTGGGTTTGTTATTTCGACTACTTGTTACGTTTATTGTCGTTACAAGACTTCCAGTTTTTGTGGTTTATTGAGCGATGTTTGAGAGTTTACAAGTAACTTCTGTAATCGTAAAAGTGTTTTATTATAACAATTAGGTCGGTATGGTTGTGGAATTGTGTTTATATAGAGTTACGTTTATGGTTTGGTCCTATAAGAGTATCGACAAATAAATTAAACTTCATGTTAGACCAATAAGTTTCTTTTAAAATTATGGTTATAGTTTCCGTTGTTTAGTATCCCAATTACTGACTAATGCTTAGCTTGGGGCTAGGTGGCACTGTGTGATTCTCAGGAATAAGACCTCCGAGTTGAATACTTTTTTATTTAAACTAGGAAAAATCGCACAAAGTGACGTTTTCCCGCGGGATTCGAACCAAGGGAGGTCCTTGGTTCACTTGGGTCGCGCTTTATCTACTCAATGTTAAGAAAACATTCTAGTTAGTTTATATAAATCTAGTGCGGTGATGTTAACCTTAATTGAAAACTGTTGTGTACTAAATAAGAAATGCAGACCCGATTTGCATAAATCCCGATACACTCGATAAGAGTCGCCGTGCACCGGCATATCTCGCGCTAATTGAGTTACAGCGGGCACAGGCATCACTCGACAGTGTTGCCATACTAATTATTCTTTGGTATTAGTAGTTCAGCGTAGCGAAGGATGCCCTCAGGCCCGATCGATGGACCGACTTGCGAAAAGACGTTAGTTGAGGCTGGATGGGGAAATCGGAGGATCGGTATATCTGCCGCTAAATGGGGTCTTCTAAAGCATTCCCCAATTTCTTACATCACTGAGAAATTTTGGACCTACATTTGTACTAAGCAATATTAAATTCCACACTTCTCGTATTGGAGAAGAGATTTTTATTTTTTCTTACCGCGGCCCAATGAACCTACAAGTTGAGGAATGGAAGTTGGATGGATGCTCAGGGCCGGTACCTATGGTGCTTATTGGGCGAGGTCTCTTTTAACTAATGGTGGAAACTTCACTTAACGATATCTTAATTTTGGGCCTTTTTACTTAGTAAAGCATCAAGCACCTTTATTTAGGTGGGCATATTTGTTTTTTAATTCTTCAGTTTTAGTACATTTCGAAATGCAATATCTGGCAACATAGTTATCAAAAGGACCTGTTTATATCCTGAGTGTGACAGATTTAGTCGCCTTACGTTGTTTCAATTTAGAGGCCGCGGGAAAGCTCGCGGGATGAATTAATCGTGGCGTGTTCTGATAACTATACTCGTAAAGAATCGCACCAGACGTGATAAATTAGCTTCTGGCATTGGAAAAATCCTGTGTGACCAGTACAGTTTGATGTTAATACAATGACGTACGATTTGAAATGAAATGTTTTGATGTAAGATTGATTAGAATCAAGTTTGAATTGTAGTTCTGAAAAAGTACGCTTGACCGATTACTATCAAACAGCTAAATTCACTCGCAACAAAGAATTATCTTTCCAAATAAAAACGGCCATCTATTCGGAAGCTTTAATCATCATGTCATATTAAAAAAATGCATTTAAATTTGATAACAACTTTAGGAAAAACATCAGAAACCAACGGCTTATTGTGCTTTTCAAAGCACTGGGAAACTGAAAATAATATTTTTCTGTTACCCATCCAACTCCCTTGCAACCCAAACCAGTTTGTCATAATTAAGATTTATTGAAAATATGAAAGTGAACTTTTAGTTTTGAATACGACTGTACGTGATCATAAATACTCCCGTAGTTATCACTGGCTCGCGATAAGTTCAGTAGGCTTGGAAAGTATTGACAGTTACCTGGATATAACTTACAGTGCTGGATAACATGTTTTCATGAAGTCCTAACTGCATATTATTTTCCCATTGAATAAGCCAGCGTTTGGATGTACCGACGACTTGCGAAAGGTCGCTGGTGGAGGCTTGATGAGAAAAGCGGTGGACCGGGAGATCTGGAGCAAAATGGAGGAGACCTAGGTCCAGCAATGGACTACGATTGGTTGAATAGAGAAGCCAGCGTTTAACAGCGCCTTTTCCGTTGTTAAACATCGACGATGAAGAATGAAGCACTAGAAAAATCGTATTTACTCTTGACATGAAGACGCTTCTTCTTCGTGTAAAACATATAACCCCCGCAACATCCTAAGCCGAGGTTCGAGTCCCGTTCGAGGACGCCCTTGGCTCGTTGTGTAAATGTTTAAGGCTGAGAGCCATCTGCGCTCGCCACGCACCCCGTGAAGCTGTAAACCCCATCTGCGGCCGACACCAGTAGTCGGTTGGAAAAAAAGAACATATAAAGCAATGAATTCCGCAGCTTCATAGTGCGATTAAGAAATGAGAATTTAATGTACTTAATAATAAAGAAGAAGCGACACTACGCCTGTGCCTATGAATTTCCAGACGATACCGGGGCAAATAGTGTTAATTGTTAATCTCTCAGTTCGACTCTCAATAGACGCCAAAAAGATTTCTTTCAATCGATATAAGCCTGCCGACAATCTCGCTTTACCTAAAGTTGGTGTCTAAATACTACTTCGACTTAGTAATACCGCTTCCAAACTTGCTCATTGTCTCTTCCATATATTTAAAATAAGCGTGCTACAATGGTCTCTTCTGCTGACTGATACTGATATCGTCCCGTTAAACAGGAGTGTTATACACTTCTGTGTTTCTGGAATTCGGGATGTAGGAAGTGAAATTACCGGGTATAAGAGACCTAACATCAGTGCGGCATTGACGGAGAATAAAAGTTGTAACTGTCTCTCAGTTGGTCTTCTTCAATGCCGCTCTGTCATGGTTAGGCGTATCACTTAGCATCAGGTGAGCGTCCTGTACACTGATAACAATACAATTGTTGCAGGCACCCGCGAGGCGGCGTTCGCGTACGCGCTGGTGGCGGCGGGCGCCACGCACGCGCTGAGCGCGGCCTGCGCGCGCGGGGACCTGCCCGCATGCGCTTGCTCCACACACAGGTCATATACCAATAAACTAGCCACCCGCCCCGGCTTCGCACAGGTGCAACCATGGGCGTAGCTACACTGGAGCAAGCTGGGGCGCTTGCCACACCCTGGTTCTAACATATTTAAACAAAAAATAAATACCGAGTTCACTGTTGCTCCACCCTGAGCCCAAGGCTGGCTACGCTCATGGGTGCAATGTTGATAATAGGCACGCTCCCGCCCAGCCGGCCGGTACCGCCGCAAACTCAAAAATATCAGTATATATATACTTGTAGTATTTAATAGGTGTTATTAAACATATAAACCTTCCTCTTCAAGCACTCTATTTATAAAAAGACCGCATCAAAATCCGCTTCGTAGTTTTGAAGATTAAAGCATATATAGGGAACTCAACAGTTTTTTTTCTTAATGATACTGGTATTGTCCTTAAATGGCGTAAACAGCTTCACAAAGAACCCTAATCCTGAGTCCCTTGTATATTGCAGACGTCGCGTGGGCATGTCCCGCGAGCAGTTCTCGTGGGGCGGGTGCGGCGAGGCGTGGTGGGGGGCGAGGTTCGCGCGGCGCTGGCTCGACGCCGGGGAGGCGGACACCGACGCCAGGGCCGCCATGAACCTGCACAACTACCGCGTCGGACGGAAGGTACGCACACACACACACAAACGCGCATACCTTTATTGTAAAGCTGAAGAGTTTCCCTTCATCAAACACTGACTTTCTCATCATGGGACGACCTAAAAAGTATCCTCTTTCCAACAAAAAATAAATCATCAAAATCGGTTCATATGCAACGAAGATATCGGCGAACACACAAAAACAGTTTCTCTCGAGTTCTCTGGTCTCCAACATATTTCCAACAAAAGGAAGAATCATCACAAACAGTTCATAAACGACTAAAATATCCGCGAACAAACATTAAATCATAGATAAATAAATAAATTGAGTAACAATTTGATGTCGGTAAAGAATCAATAACGAACAAGAAGCTCGACACAAAATGCATCTAAATCCGAAGTATGTTATCAACTCTTCAGCGCATCCATTTGCAAACTGCACAAGCAGTGCCGCAGGCTAGGGCTGCCCTCCCACTTCGCCTGCTTCTTTATATGACCAGTGTCGTGCACTCCATATATGCAAATAAGCAGTGCATACCCTGTGCGTTCAGACAACCCGGAAAATCGACAACATATTAAATGATTCCCACTAGTTCGCCCATTTTCCTCTACAGATTTGAAACGTCATCAACAGCACTGAATTTGACAACAATATATATAAATTACTTATTGTTTTTGCGATTAGTGTCACTCGCTTTGCATACCCTACTCATAATCTCTGTGCACGCCTTTGTATATGACATTATCTTGAAACGAACTTAGTGCAAGTAAAACTGACGTAACAGGTTAAACAGTAACTAAGCAGATGCTATTGATAAGTGGTTATTCACAAGGCTTTAAAATTCCCTCTTTTTTATCATAACCATTAGCCTATAATGTTCCACTGAAGGACATAGGCTTTTCCACAATAGCATGAAGAATGGGGCGTTTCCCACCCTGCGGGTAAATACGGATTGGTGGATGTAATCGAAACCTATCCTGAGATTGTAGCTAGGATCATAGATTAAGAATAAGCACGCGAGTATATTCTATAGAGCGTCGGTGGCTCAATGGTGTGGACTGTTGCCCTCCTACTGGGAGGTCTGAGGTTCAAATCCCGCCACGTACCAATGTGGTTTCGAATTTTCGAAATTATATGTAAGTTATCCAATGCTCTTATGATGAAGGTAAACATCGTGAGGAAACCTGCGCACGCCTGCGAAGAAATTCAAAGGTTGTGCGTGAAGTCGCTCTGGGCCCACGTGGACGACTTAGGCCTAAACACCCGCGTACGGGTAGTAGGATCGGTGGGGACAGCTCATTAAACAGCTGATGATGATGATGATGATGATTATTTATTTAAATTTTGACCTTAACGCGTCATAGAAAGATAACAAAATCAAAAACACGAGCACACTACTGTCATTATGACATGTAGCAAGCGATGTGATTACGAATTAAAATTCTGCCGATGGGCAGACTTTTGCCGCGGACACTTTTTGAGTGTGTTTGTGCATCTAATTAGTTATTTGTTTTTATAAAATTTTGTTTCATTTATGTTTTATAGGCAGCCCTAGGTCGATTTCCAGCGGGCGTCCAACAAACACCCGCGAGCTTTAAAACAATTTACTTGTTTATTGAGACGCCGCTGAGAAAATTATATTAACGACAGCAAATTGCAAACAACCAATCACCGGTTAACGCAAATTGTGGGTTACCGGGACATTTGAATTAATGGGACCGTATTAACTGCAAATCATTTAAGTATAAACGTGACTGCTTTATCGATTTCTCGGTAATGTTATGATCTAATGATTGTAAGTTTATGTAAATTTAACACTAATCAGAAATTATTTAATATGTCTATCTGTTGTACACGATGTTTTCCTTCACCATAAGAGGGCTGAGGTTCAAATCCCACCACGTACCAATGTGTTTTCGAATTTATGATATATGAATAATGTTACGTTGTAAATATAACAATAAGTATACGTATGTGTTGTGCGGCTCGGACATTGTTTGTCGGCGTTTCTTCGTGATTGTGCATTTACATAGTTTATTGTTGATCTCAGCTTTCACTATAGCAATCTTTAACGCTGTGACCACTAGACCACAGAGGCAGTAACCCTATATACTAGTCATGGACGTATAAAAAAATACGGACAAAGTTTCGAAACATCAAAAGTATGTCAAAATCAGGCCAGTTTTTGTATAGAATAACAAGGCTGTTCAGCGTTATTTGTCATCAACTAGTGAATCTGCCGGCGATTATACTACTCACCGTCAACGCCCTGCGTTCCCTTTCTATATGCATCATCCATCGGAGCGTCCGTAACAATATGTCCGAGATACTTGTATCTCACCACACGTTACAGAGCTACACCGTTGAGACATAAAGGTTGCACAATTCGAAGCCGTCATGTAGGAGATTTGAATACAAGTAATTCACTTTTATTGGTGTTATACTTTATGCCATGTACCTCCGCATATGACAGTCCGTCTGTATTTTTTATACGTCCATCATACTAGCCTACCTATCTAGTACTTACCTACACTACCAATGAACTTATTCCAACCCTATGCTATAGCATGGGTTTCTGGTAATGGCAGTGGGAGTGAGCCGCGGGAGGCATTACCAATGGTCATGGCAACTGCTCATTCATTAGTCATTCACCCGCGTCTCCACTTACTGCACATTAGTGCACCGGCCATCACGCATTATGCCCGCGCTCTCTTATTAACGTTATTCCATTTTTATTCCCGCGCATCGGTTCTGCGCTCCGATTTGAATGTGTTAACCAACTTAGTAAACACTACTTACATTACCAACAAACTAACTAAATACATAATCACTGAGAAACGTCAAGTAAAAAATGTCCGAGCCGAACTTCATATACGTATGGGTATTGTTATATTTTATATTGACGACCCATTTGGTGTTGCGATTGAGACGTCGACTGCAACACCAAGGGTTCCAGGTTCCATCCCCGGGCAGTACCGACATAGGTGTGAATGTCTGTTTGTAATGGTCTGGGTGTTTTCTATGTATAATAGTTTTCCACTGAGAAGAATCCAGGAAGAAACTCGTACTTACTCTTTTTACTAGGGTTTCATCATCATCATCAGCCTATAACGGCCCACTTCTGGGCACAGCAGGCCTTATCGCAAAGCATAGTAAAAGAGCACAGGTTATATGTTAATTAACGTGCCTGAGCTGAAAAAAAATGAATCAATATTTAAAGTTTATGCTGATTGTTTGACGATGTTTACGATTGTTTCGTTAAGTTGGTACGAGATGTCGAGTGCGTTGTTTATGTCTTTATTGTGACTGGCGGACCTTGCGTCCGATGCCAGAGGTTTTTATTTTTATAACTGCCTTGAAAGTTGCTCAGGTGCTCGGCGAAAATATTGTATGATATACGTCACACAAGCTGATTGTATGTGCTACTGTCAGCTATGTTACTTAGCCGTTTCTGTGCGTGAAGTCGGCCAATCCATACTGGGCCCGTGTGGATGACTAAGGCCTATACACTCTTTACGGGTAGATTCGTCCCCTCGGTGGGAACGTTTAATGAGCTTTGATGATGATGACGTTAGGTTATCTACATAAAAGCTGTTGACGCATTGAAGACTCAACTGTAGAAATAATGTAGTGTTCACAGCAAACATTAAGAGAGACCGACACATTAATCACGCAGTCGCCGGCGGCGTCCATTTCCTGCTAATTACACGGGACCACAGACGTAGATACTTTCATATACATATCACGTTTCGACGAGCTTTCCTGGACTAAAAACGCAGTCCAACTGGTAGTTACAGCTGTATAACCCGAGAGAGGTCGCAGCTTCGAGTGCAGGCGCAAACCGAAGCGTTACTTAAATACGTATCTGTGAATAGTAATTTCCAAAGCATTAGTCGGGAACTCGTCTCAATTAGTCGAGCTGAAGAAGTTTATTGCGCTCCATTAAAGCATACTTGCTCGTTAGAGCTAGCAAACGGATTGTGACTGGTGGCTCGCAATAGCAACTTGAAGAATGAGGACGTTTGCAATCCGGTGGTTAGCCACTGCATGATACATATTCATACGTCTTTTTGATATTGAAGCAATACTAGCAGATTTTGCATTTTAACCGTCGATTTTTATTTATACATAAAACCTTTATTCTCCTAGAAACCCATTTGTATGTAAATAATATATCACAGTCAAGAAATTTGAAATCATAATACGCAGATTCACTACTTACACACGATGGAAGCTAATAAAACAAATATTTGAGGCGAGGATGAAAATTGAAGACGTTTTAGGAATACTTTGCGATTTATCGAAGGCATTCGATTGCCTAAATTATGCTACTCACGAAAATCGAGTATAATAAAGTTGTTGAAAACTCTCATTGTTTATTTAATCGTATTAAGAAATAGAGTTCAGAAAGATCATATCCAGAAAATACACTTTTTAGGTCCCATTAATTTTAGGCGTGCTCCAAGGCTCAATATTGAGACCATTATTGTTGACCTATTGATGTTTGCCGATACATCCTTGATTTTTAACGTTGCATTAACAAACATCAACAAAAAAGCATCTGTTAACTATACAAATTGGCGACCCTACTCTGACTGACGCTAAGCTGCAAAGCCTCGAGCAACGTCGTAGAGTTGCACGGCTGTCGGTTTTTTACAGGCTACATTTCGGTGAGTGTGCGATGGAATTACACGCGTTAATTCCACCAGCCCCTTTTCACCATCGGATACAAGACGGAGGCGAGCGTTCCATCCTTACGTGGTAGACATTCCACACATCCGCACAGCCCGCTTTGGTGCCTCGTTCCCAATGCGCACCGCAAAGGAATGGAATTCTTTGCCTCCTTATGTGTTCTCCGATCATTACAACCTGGCCGTCTTCAAGGCAAGAGTAAATAGGCTGTTTCTAGGCAGGCATGATCCATCTTCGGCCGCATCATCACTTACCATCAGGTGAGATGGCGGTCAAATGTCTGCCTATAAAGGATAAAAAAAAATTATACTCAACTTTTCGACTAATAATTTGCTTCGTGTTTTTATACTGTGAGTGATACTCTCAATTGCGGTCTTTGTATCAGTACTCATTTTTATCCGTGAAATTATTTATTATGTTAAGACACGGTAACATTTCTTAATAGATTTTTTATGGCGTTTGTAGACAGACGAGCGTGCTATCTATCTAATTGTAAACTGTAGTCGACGCTCACAGAAATCTGCAAAGTTAATGGCATAGTTATGCCGCTGCCTAACAATCTAAAAGCGTACCCTTAAATCTTCATTTTAAAAAGGACACATCGTAGCCATTTGGGAACAGCGTGGCTAGGAGGTCGTGCCATAATTATCACGTGGTAGAAATGATTGCTGAAAACGCACTATTTTTCTTGTTCTAATTCTATGTTTGCGAGGTTGTCTGGAAGAAATGGCTTCAAGCAATAAGACCGCCTATATAATTATTAATAGCACATACAATATACAATTACTGTATGTGCTATTAATAATTTTATTTATCTATCTATTTTTGTCAAAAAATTTAAATGCTATGGATGAATTATAATAGGAGATCCTCTATAATTTGAAAACTTGATTGATTTATGTTATTGCTATGTACTGTTTTGTTAATATAATATGGTACTGTTATCATTTCTTAAATTTATAAATAAGGCCGCTTTTGCCCACCACATGTCCGACTTTTCTGTGTTTGTGAACCCTTTATAAACTGTGAGCAATAATCTGGAGGTATATTGGTGTGCAGGTGGTGAAGGAGCTGGTCCGTCGCGAGTGCAAGTGCCACGGCGTGTCGGGCTCGTGCGCGGTCCGCACGTGCTGGCGCGCGCTGCCGGCGCCGCGTGCGGTCGGCGCGGCGCTCGCGGCGAGACTGAAGCGCGCGCGGCTCGTGGCGCCCGCACCGCACGCCGCGACCAATGTGCCGCCGCCACTGCTGCTCAGGAAGTGAGTATATCGCTCGCAAAACATACTCACTCTCGCTCGCGCAAAAACCCTGTCTCGCTCACACACCCTGCATCCTCCATGGACCTCCGGCGCTGCTGATGAAAAAACTAATGGTCTCGCTCGCACACATTAATCTGCTTCACTCGCACACATTATTCTCTCTAGCTCGCACACATTAATCTGTCTTACTTGCACACGTTACTCTGTCTCTCTCTTAAATGAGGTGCTCTCTCTCTCTCTTACAACCTGCATCCTTCATAGCTATGCTTCATAGGCCTCCGGCGCTGCTGCTGAAGAGGTATTTGTTCTCGCTCGCACATTTTACTCCATCTCTCTCTCACATGAGACTTCGTGCTGGCTGGTATTGTTCTTCTAGAGAACATTCTTCACGTTCTGTCGCTTCTTTTATACTACGTAGTGAGGTATTCGAATGATGTATTTGGTGTTGTGAATTGACTACTTGTTGTTACAATTGAATGCAAACGTGAATATAAAGTCAAGCTGCAAAAGAAATTACTGTTTTCGTAGTAAATTAAGTAATGATGGTTATTGTTGTGGTTGCGTCAGGAAGGACGGCGGGCTGGGGCGGGCGCCGCGCAAGTCGGAGCTGGTGTTCCTGCAGGAGTCGCCCGCCTACTGCGAGCCCGGGCCCGCCGCGCCCGGCACGCACGGACGACACTGCAACCGCTCCTCACACGGTCACTCTCTAACTTACACATAGTGACGACCCATTTGCTGTAATGGTCGACACGTCGGCTACTATACCAAGGGTTCCGGGTTCGATCCCGGGCAGTACAAACATTTGTGTGCATGAACATGTCTGTTTATATTGGTTTGGGTGTATTCTATGTATAATACTAGTATATATTATAAAATCAGTGATATGTATTAACAAAAAAAAATGATATAAGTATGTTTATCAGTACTTAATACAAGCTTCACGCTTAAATTGGGCCTAGATGGTGCTATGTGAATGTCAGTGGATATTTAATTATTAATCATTTATTAATTTTTCGGACTATTCGTACGCCGCAGCTGGACTTAACAGCTTCATCGGGCTAGTGATGAGCATTTTCAGAGTACGATAGTCTGATAGTCAGACAGCAAATGGCTCTCAGCCAAGGGCAGATGGATTTTAGCCTAGTGGAGATGGCTCTCAGCTTCGCGCAGATGTCTGTTAGCCTAAAAGATAACTCTTAGCTACTTCCTTACCTATCCTACGTATATAAGTGTGGGAAATCCATGCTTTGACACGAATATTTGCCGAAGCATGCTCGACTAAAGTGATACCATTGCCATCCAGAAAATCGACCTGAAATTTGTTTCTGACCCAAACAAACGCAAAGCCAATGCTTTCGGCATTCAGTCAGATTTTGGCTGGCATAAATTCAACCTTCACCCCCCCCCCCCTCCTCTCTGTTTTCTCTTTCCCTATCCCTTTTAGGTTAGGTTTGCTCATAGCTCCTTCTAAGTTGCGGTTCGTTTGCCAGCTTATGAAATAAAATATCAATTGTCAGGTGAAGACGGTTGCGAGAAGCTGTGCTGCGGGCGCGGGTACGACACGGTGCAGCTGGTGCAGCAGAGCAAGTGCCGCTGCCGCTTCCACTGGTGCTGCAGCGTCGCCTGCGACACCTGCGTCACGCGCAGACAACTGCACGTCTGCAAGTGACCGAACTACGGGGAGCACTGCTACCACTGCAACTCTGGACAATAGATGGCGCTAGCTGTTGTGTGTTAGTGATTCGACCGCTGGACAATAGATGGCGCTAGCTGCTAATTGTAAAGTGTGCAAGTGTTTCCAACGCCACATATAGATGGCGCTTTGTGCGAACATATAGTTGGCCTCCTCAGAAATAATCATCGGCAATGAACTTTAATAAGGAACATAGAGCACCATTTAATTTTTTTTTTGTTTCACGATACAAACACTGCTAATGTGAAAAATTGAAACGCTGACCGTCCTTAGCTTGAAAATTTACAACTGGTTTGTATTTCTTGTTTCGTTCATGTAAATAACTGACTTTAATTAAAGCGCATTATAAGACAGCTATGATATTTGCTTTATACTTAACTAAAAAGTATAATTGGTTTGAAGTACAAACAGCTCTTCATTGTAAATAAAATATAACTTCTTGTTTTTTACAGTTATTCTTAAACATTCCCGCCAGTATTTTATGTACTTAATTAATGTGTAATAAGTATACTTAATAGTGTGGAAATGTATATCATGCACTTTTGACCGTAGGTAATAAATAAGCACCTTATTATTTATTCTTATTTCGATTAAGTGCAAACTCGAATTACGCTTAAATTGTTTTGATGTTTTTTCTAGTTTTAAGATAACGTTTTTATTACATGTCTAACTGTATGCCAGTAAAATGTATATTTAGTAATACACCAGCTCTTAATTTTTGCATGGAAATAACAAACAAACTCATGTTTTACACCGTTTATAATACTGTATATGTCCTCTATATTTCATATTACGTGTTTTTAATAAAAAAAAACTTAACTACGTCAATACCTATTTTTTTTAATAAATAGTGTCAGTGATTTACAAAATATTTCAACTAGTGATGTTAATCTTTATACCACAGACATCAGAATATACATGAGACTGGACAAGCCGCCAAGTTTATAGGCAGTCCCAGTGTCGCAATTTCTTTTTGGTTCTTACCTGTGAAAAGTAATTATATTTCTTGGTAAATTTACTGATTCATTGCGATGATGGCATGTTACAATTGCACAGGATGGCATTTTGGAAAAAAACGGTAATTTCTTCTAATATTCGTGCGTCTTGACTCGTCTCACAGAGCGTAAACTGGCAGCCAGTGTATGCTCGTTGAGCTTACAGTTGTCGCACTTTAAACGCGGCTTGCCCCATCTCCTGTATTGGAAAATCTGTGCTTTATACAATACGATTTTACACGTTTTGATACGTAATATGATTATGAAATGTTTAAAAACTTTTTTATAAAAATTATGGCTACTACATTACACAAAAAATACAACAAAGCCTTATTTTGAACTTCCATTTAATTACTTGATACTAGTAAAAATTTGTAGAGATAATTGCAAGTGAAGCCAATCGGTAATAGTATATCAAATAACTCTAAAATGAAATAAATAATATTTAAGCACTTCAAAATAAAAAGTGTGATTTTATTGGCAGGTTCCAGTTTCCATTTTATTGTATACTTACTCACCGACATTCCTCAATGTAATTAACTTATTTTATTAACACTCGTGCGATTTTTAATAAAATACATTGTTTTGCAGCTTGTTTTTTTAATCATGATTTTATCATTATTATGTACTTTCATATTATGTCAATTTATCATATATTATTTATCACATAATGTATCATATTTACTTTATTCATAAAATACCCTCCGGTACAAGTCGCAGCCGGCGATTTCGTTGAGGGTCGAGGAAAGGTTTCATTTGGGACTCCTTACTTGACTAAAACTCCCTTATTTAAGTCAACTTTATACAATACTTTTCCAGAGGCTTCGTTCATGTTTAATTGGATAAAACACAGTCCCCTTTCCTGCTTACGAAAAAAAAATATTATTTTAAGCTGCTGTAGATGATACTCGTATTATACGCAATGATGTAAAAAGTACAGATTTGTGAAATGTTCACAAAACAACTGAAAAAAGTGTTCCGAATGCAGCGACAGCACACATACACATATTTGGAATGAGCGTACATTTACCTAAACAAAGAGCCAACAACTGTATTATCTTTGGCGGTTCGTTTCAAAAGGCACTCCATCTGATGCTCTTACGGTGAAGGAAAACATCGTGAGGAAACCTGCGCACGCCTGCGAAGAAATTCAAAGGTTGTGTGTGAAGTCATCCAACCCGCACCGGGCCCGCATGGACGACTAAGGCTTAATCACCCTATAGGGGTAGGCTCATGCCCCTTGGTGGGGACGTTTCATGAGCTGATGATGATACGCCTCTCCATTGATTTTCAACTTTCTACCTCTCTCTCTCTTCAACCTATTGCAGTCCACTGCAGGACATGGTCTCCCTCATTTTGCGCCAGACATCCCGGTCCTCCGCTTATCTCATCCAGCTTCCACCAGCGACCTTTCGCAAAGCGTCGGTCCATCGGGCCGGAGGGCGTCCTACGCTACGCTTGCCAAGACGCGGTCTCCACTCCAGAACTCGTCTGCTCCAACGGCCCGAGGTTCTGCGACATACGTGACCAGCCCACTGCCACTTCAACTTGCTGATCTACCTATTGTTAAAAATTTTGTCCGTTATTTTTACCATCCACCACGCGTTTAGCCATTAAAGCTCACAACCGAATTATAAAGTTAAATCCGCGCGTTCATTAAAAGTTGACTAACGAGCGCTCTGAGTCGGGCGTAACTTTTAACTAGCCGAGTCAGCGCTGCCTAATAAGCTTTAAATGTTGGATAAACACGAATATTTTAACATTTATCAAAAGAACGAATTGTCGACAAAGGTCATCAATAGCTTTGAGCATGTAGGTAAAATTAATGTTAACGACCCATGTAGCGCAATGGTCGAGCCGTCGACTGCTACACCAAGAGTTACGGGTTCAATCCCAATGTATAATATGTATGTATTTACAAAAAATATATATAAAAGTATGTCTATCCCTTGTTTAATATCCATAATACAGGCTTCTCGCTTAACTTGGGGCTAGATGGCGCTGTGTGAATATCAGTGGATGTTTATTTATTTATGTAGTCCCAAAGTACAGCTTGCGGGACATAATCCATAGTCCAAAATGCCGAACATTAAATATTTTGGGAGAGCGATGCCTCAGTATGGGCCGGCTCGGCAAGTGATACTGTGATACCACGGTCTCGCAGAACATCGGCGTAAAACAATTCGTTGTTTTATCTAATAAGTGAGTTTCTGGAGCCCCAAAATCGCCCTTCCCCTTCCCTTACTTCCGGTGGCGACATCATTTACCATTAGGTGAATCGTCTACGTACTCGTTTTCTTAACTATGAAATGAAAAAACTATAAGCTAGTGGTCAGCCAAAACGTACTTGATCAGCATAGATGATGGCTTGAAACCGGAACCTAACCTAAAGCGCTGAAGGGTCAAGCAGTGGGTTGGTAAATTAATGTGAACGAACGTATTTAGAAAGGTTACGAAAGGACGCACAAGAGAGCCTGCCCCAACTTGTCGTTATGAGGTTGTTTAGTTCCACCACAGATAATTTCCTATATACTGTTCCACTTAATTTCACATAAAGAGCCTAATTGGCGTGAGAAAAGATTGTAAATATTCCGTGATAATAAAAACTCGGCTAATTGAATAATTATATCAACCTTATAGCAAATTTACAGGTTATTAATTAGAAATCAAATGGCAGCCATAAACACGTGAACCAAGAACTCCCGCCATAATTCACGTGAATGTGGGATTCATGCAAATTGGGAGATTAATGGCGCACCACGGCCACACGATTTGTGGCCCAATGTGACCAATTAATTACGAACATTTATTACTACCGCTTTGCATAGGTACACACCCGGATACCGGCCTAAGGAAATTTCTACGTTCGGATGTAAATATTAATTAAATCTTAACAGAGTCAATACTTGTTATCTTCGAAGTTAAAAGACCTTTGTCCAGCTGTGGAAATTGTGCCTGTTGTAATTTTTTTTTTATTTGTTATGAAATGACATGTAATAAGAAAAAATATATTTCTTCATTTAAGAGTTAATAGATAATACAATCATCAGTTTTACGCACGGCTCCGAGATTGAATTGTATCCGCCGCGTAATATTAATACTAAAAAATAATAAAATTCGCTTTTTAATACTTGTACAAAACCTTTATCATATTGTTACGAATTGACGTAATTAAAATGACATTAAATATGGCGGCTAATATGTGACGTCAGGCCACTATAGAGTATGACATGCGAATTGTCAAATAGCAAAGAGTCTATGTTCTAGATATTTCGCGAACTATCTAGAATGACGTCGACGCTTCGAGCTCAGCGGCCGGACAGGTATATAAGGCGGACCGATTAGGGATTATCGATATTCATCGATGTTTTCATATAAATCATCGATGTCTTAACATTGGATGGGTTGACATCGATATTATCGGAACTTCGATGTTACCTGAATAAAATATCGAAACGTGAATTGTACTTTTGGGCGTGGTCTAGCCTTCAGTAGGTGTACTAATTTAAAGCTTCAACTAAATATCAGTAAATATTGCAAAGTCATTAGCAGATGACTATCAAGTTTCGACTATTTTCCATTAGATGACACTAATCGAAATAATCGGACTAAAACCACAGTCTTGCGATTAGTTTGTTTTAATTTGGACGGAACGGAACAGACTGAAAGAAAAACACTTGTCAAAGTTAATTTTTTAACGAAGTGTCCCTTAAAAAACTGGGTATCTTAATTTTTCTTATAATTTATTGATTTCTAGGTGTCTCAGTAAAAGTGCATTTATCTAATAATTAAAACTTTGCATAAATATAAAAAACAGTTTGATTTGTTTACAAAAACATCGATGTTTTAGAAATATCGATGGCTTTCGATCAATATTTATCGAACATCGATACTTTTGATTCGATGGTAAGATCGATGTAAACATCGATGTTTTTCTAATATCGATCATCCCTAGGACCGATGGGTGCGCCGGCAGTCTTGTGTTCTACTCAAGAGCGAACGAAGAGCGAAGCACCTGCGACTCCAAGGAAGAAGCGAGTGATTAAGCGATATAGAAGGGATCGTCGAGTGAGAAGAGTTAACGAGTGATTATAAACGTGTGTGTGCGGACATTATACGGACTCATTAAGTGTTGCGTTATAGTATGCAGTGTTAATTACGGATTATAGTGCGTGCGTTAATTGACTAATTACTGAGAGTGTAAGTGTAATAAGTGTTGTGTGTAATTTATAATGGTTAATTAATAAAGTGTGTTACCGTGTTATTCTTCGTGTTTGGCAATAATTTATCCTGAACCCCCAGCTCGTAAAAATATATAATATTCTGATATTTCCATCCCTTAACATCCATATTATCACACTTAGGTGGTTTCGTGGATACCACTCGTTAGCATTGTCATCCTGCCATGACAAAGTTTGATTTTCAGGTTCTCATTTTCGTGACAAATACAACTTGCTGACTGCCTGTCGTATACTCATATTATTTAAAAGCACATCTTATTCTTAACGATGGCAAATACTTAGTGTTTAACGGTGGGAAGATGACGGCAGCTGTCATTTTATCCTGCTGCGAACAGTTTTTTGAGCAAACTCGGAACGAAATAAGTTGAACCAATTCTTTTGGCTACCTCAAATATAGTCCAAATCGAGACTCACTCGAAAATCCCCATCTAGCCAAGGTATCCATACTCAGAAGCATATTCAAAGACTCCTAGATCGGGCATGACAATTCGTTTCCAGGGAGAAGCCTCTTACCACGTGAGCCAAGGAATCCTTTTACTGGATTAACTATGAAGGGATTAGAGTAAAAATAAACCATCTTATGCCAAAAGTGCGATTCCATAAAAGCTCATTACCGCCATCTATAGTGATGGGTAAACTTAAAAGTTGCATCTACTCCCCAAAAGATGTCACTACACTGCCAGGTACAACAGTTGTAGTCAAAATATTTCGTTATCACACTGACCACTGTGATCATTTATTTTTCCATATATTGTCACCTAAATACACTCACTATTTATTGCTACTTCGTAATATTTTATGTTATGCAAATTGTTTTAAAACAACAATACCAACTCCAGAACAACAGGTTACTGGCCAACTGTGGCGGAAAAATGAAGTTTCATATCTCGATCATATCGTTAGTTTTGTTTTATTTACGATAATTTATGAATGCAAATGTAAAATTTAATCTCTGACCCATAAACAAAACATATTAGCAAATGATACGAAACAGTACAACGGTCATTTTAAGTTCTCACAAGAATCAATTTATATAAATCTGTGGTGTCACAAATCTTTACTTAAACTTGTGGGATAGGGAAGGTATTCATGGATTCTTCACCATAATCATCACTCATGATCTTTCACTTCTTCATCAATTTAAAAAAATACTTATTAATGACTGAGCAGGCTCGTGTATGATCTTAGCCGGTTCCAAATGGAATGAATAAAAAATGTTTTAACTGACTGTCAATGTCATACGGACGTTTGACTTTGACAGTTAAATATGGTTTGCAATACACTCGAATGTATACAAATGCAATTATTTTAAAAATACTAACAATTGAAAGCCTTAAGTTTTAATTTACTTAAAAAATGCCTAAACCCACGTGTGTCCAGTGCAGTACCAACGATTCGTTACTGTGGCGGAGCGCTGAAAACGGCCAAATTTGCAACGATTGCCATCTCTCAAACACAGTCAAAGAAACCAAAGCTGAAGCGACAGTTAAAACTGAGCCTGATGACAGGAAGGATGATAAAGACGATAATGATAGTAAAAATGGAAAGAACGAGGGAGAAACTACTCCGGCAAAGGCGACTGGAAGAGGTACCCGTAAGAGTACTCGGTCGACGCGGTATAAGCCGAAAACGCCGGCGGCGTCCGCAGCCAAACCCCCAGCCCCGCGGGGTCGCGGCCGCAGGAGCATCTTTAAAAGACAGCCCGTTAAAGCGCCCACCGCTACTGCTACAGTAGTCACTAGTGATTCAGTATTTTATAAGGTAATTTTCAGTACTTTCATATTATAGTAATATTCGTTATTTTTTTATTATTCATAATATTAACATGAGGGTGTTAGTATCTGTACTCCAGGAGTGTGTCCAATTACTATCAATTTGTATGATCTATTGATTAAATACATAATTCAATTCAATATATCAGCCACTCTAGCTGCTGCTAGGTGAGAGTATTCACACCATACACTTCCACTGGTCCACAGACATTTTCAAGTGGCCAGCTCATTTGTTGTACTGCATTATGCAGCATGCAGTACCCCTTCTAACCCAAAATATGTTTTATGTTATTCATACATTATTTGGACATTTTTACAGGGTTTTTACATGCAAGTAGGTGACATAGTGTCTATGACAGACATAGAAGGGGATATCTACTACGCGCAGATCCGTGGCTTCATGACAGACCAGTACTGTGAGAAGAGCGCTGTTGTCACCTGGTTGCTGCCCACCAAGGCCAGTCCCCCGCCTGAGAAGGGGTTTGATCCTGCTACATACATTATAGGTAAATACTATGCTGGTTTGTAGGGTTAAGTTGCAAAATTGACATCCCATTTGGTGTAATGGTCGAGACGCTGATAACTTTCACCAAGGATTCTGGGTTTGATTCTGGATTTGTGCATGAACATGTCTGCTTGTAATGGTCTGGGTGTTTTCTTCGGTTGTATTGATGGCTGTTTGTGAATATAAGTACATATGTTTATCTTTGTTTAATACCCATACTAACAGCTTTCACTTAACTTGGAGCTAGATGGCGCTGTGTGAATGTCAGCTTGGTGTGATATTTATTTTTATTTTTTTACATCGATTATTGACATTAATTTATTTTTTGCCAGGACCAGAAAAGACATGGCAGGAAACTTGATTATGTAATGGAGTTTGTGATGGCGACCGGCTCAGACTTAATTGACAAGGCAACCAACAGTCCATACCCACTCATAGACAAGGAGATAAACTCACGGGATATATTGGACATCACTCGAGTAAGGAGAGGACATAGCTTGCACTGAACTGCCTTTATTTAATTATCATTTAGAAATAGCTTAAAATGTATGAGTATGAGTAAAACTATTAAATAAATATTTGTTATTTTATTCGGTATATTAATTAATTCATATTTAAAGTGATATTTTTTTATTATTTTACCAAAATAAATTGAATATATCAAGAATTCTATTTTTTGATTTGATTACTTACTATATTCTTACCGAGTTTTATTATTATTTTAAAAAAATTATTAAAAATATGGTTGAAGAACAATTTAATTTTAACCCATAGTGTGGCCGTCCATAAATTACTCACAACGGTAAGGGAAGGTAGGGGTTAATTATGGAAGGATTTGTGACTTTCCCACTTGTGGCTTGTATCGACAAGGTGGGAAAGTCCAAATTTTGTCACGTCACATTTAAAAATCTATTTAAATATTGCATAGTACAAAAAATACACGTCCACTAGGAGAGGATGAAGCGCAAACGTGACCAGCTGCGATTAAACCAGGGAAGAGGCAAAAATCATCAAACTTGTATGGCGTTTATGATGAATTTATTACGTTGTGAGACCTTTCGCTTTGAGACGTACTAATTGTTTAATGTCTGCCTGGGGGGCCCGTGGGGAGCCATCTGCAAAACATTTTCCCGCTAAATAAAAACACAAGGATCTAAAACAAAACGTATGACTTCAAAAAGATATAACTTTGACTAAAAAATATTTAAAAATATAGCGAGGCCTGAAACGTCATTACTGCAGTGTTACCACCTTAGCCCTTCTAGGGCTAGATCTAGCACTTTTAAGTATAGGTGAACTCCTTTTATAACTATTGAAATATTTAAATCGCGAAAAATGCAATCTAGCACTTTCTTAATAATATCACTAAAGTATGAAGTTTACAACTAACAAGTACTTTTTTGCAATTTCATCGGTTATAAAACCGTTTTTTTAGACGCTCTTAACAAACGGCTTCATGTCATGTTGATTTCAGCATTTTTTGTACAGAAAATCTATTATTATTTAAGCTCCATCGAGCCTTTATTAACTTCTTAAAAAGCCCCATTTCTAAAGCTATGTTTGCAACACTGTATTACTGTCTAGGGATGTGCAAATGAAAAAAAATATATCGATATTTGATATATCGATATTATTTTAAAGTATCAATATATATCGTGTAAAAATATTGATATTTTGATATATCGATATTTATCGATATATATCGAAATATTTGCACATTGTCAAAGTATATTGTAGTAAGTTTCGAAAATTAAACACGAATTGGTAGTTATGTAGTTTTATTTATTCAAAACATTACAATATAATTATTTAGTCAAACCAATAATCGTCAGATATCGACATGAGAAGCACTCTCTGTTTTATGTGCTCCCCTGTCAATCTGCTTCTATTGTCTGGCACTGCCAAGTTAATAACAGACGCAAGCCTTTAACGACACGGAAGCTTGGCTATTAGGTATTTTAAAGCGATATCGGAAAGAACCAGCGTGAAATGTCGACAACTCACCAAAGCTTTATTGGATTTGATTTCCTTTCCAGTAGTGGTTGGTCCAGATACTGCTTAAGCTCATTGGGATAGAGCCAGCACTTGGAACCTCTTGCGCAGCTACGCTAACATTTAAAAGTTTCTCATGCCTGGACCAGATAGAAGGCTCGGTCTGTTTTGATGAGTTTATTTGTGCAGGTCTTGTTTTGGAGAACGTTGCCCTCTACGCCTATGTTCTGCACGAATGTCATCGTTAATTTAGAAATTGCGTGTGCCACGTCAATTGGAGACGTGAAGTGGATTCGCTTAAAGCGAGAGTCCAAAATGGTAGCAACTGAAAGAAAAGGATTTTCTTCTCATGGAGATGGAAAATCGAAGATAAACTGATCTTCGATTTTTTTAAGCAAGGCCTGTTGTATAGTTATCCTAAAGTGGTCGATGGTGTTGCTTGATCTGTTACTTGACGAAGTAAATTTAAAACAGGAATGGCTAGACTCACTGTCACGTAGTTCGAACGCTGATTTTTCCGTGCCTTCTTTGAACGGACTAAGAAAGCCAATGAGATCGCGTATAATATTGAGTTGCGACGTGGTGATCATGTCTGGAGTATTTCTACCAGTTTCGTAGCTGAAATTCCTCTGTAAAGGGTAAAGTGAAGGATAGCTTTATGCAAAACATTAATGTGTGACTGAACAAACTACTGTCGGGTAATAATTGACTTGGTTTTCTAAACGCGGCTAGTCGAGAACTGAAGTCGAACAGGAGCTCATAAAAAAAATCGAATTTGATATCCGGAAAAAATCAATTATCGTATATCAAGATTTAAAATATCGACGAAATTTAACGATTATTTATTGAAATTATATCGATATTTTGATAAATCGATATTTTTTACGCAAGCCTATTACTGTCAATGTCAAGTCAAACTCGTCCTCCAATATTAATTACCGCGTCCAAGACCCAAATAAATATATTGTTGTTAGCGCCGGCAACTTAATTTGCAAGTATTACTGTTTATAATTTATTAAATTGAAAATGAGTCGTAAGGAAGCACTATCGTCTTTCATCCAACAAATTCATGGACGCCCAGTAGTAGTAAAATTAAACAGCGGCGTCGATTACAGAGGTACATAATATTACTTATTAGAGGCTACTTTGATCTATTTCTTTATTAATATATCGTTTTTTTTACAATTTCTGTAGTTTTTATTGAATTAATCACCGTTAAATATGGTTGTTGTAATGTTCAATATATTGTAGGTTATGATTTGGTCTCAAATTGTTAAAAGGAATTTTAAATTGCATTATTATATTGTTAAATTATACAGTTTTAGGTGATAAAATCTTCTTAATTTATGCTAAACTAGTTTCTTATTTGCTTTGCTAGCCTTATAGCTTCAACATCTTATTTTAAAATCATATCATGTGCTCTTCTTATGACAGTGCGGCATTGATGGAGCCCAACAAGTGATAGACAGTTTCTATTCTCCATCATTTCGCACTGCGCCCATCACTTGAGACAACAGATGTTAGGTCTCTAATGCCTAGTAATTTTAACTAGCTGACATGCTAGTGTGTCCTGAAACAGTTATAGTTACAGGATGATATCTAGCACTGGCCTGTGGTACCTATCTACATGACTCAATACAGAGTCTACCAATAGTAAATATAGGTATAACAAGTGTTTCATCAGAATTCAAGTATTCCTTTATTAATTCAGGTGTCTTAGCATGCTTAGATGGTTTATGAATATAGCTTTGGAGCAAACTGAAGAGTATGTAAACGGACAGCTGAAAACAAGTATGGGGATGCATTTATACGAGGAAACAATGTGCTGTACATCAGTACTCAGAAGAGACGGATATGATAGTTCAGTTGATATTAAGGTTTAAGGTATAAATAAATAAGTTATATTAACTTTTTGCATTTTATTTATTAACTTTTTTTAATATTACAAAAAAATATCAACAAATAACATTTATAAACACTGAGCTCAAATTAAACAAAATATTGAAGCTTTTCAATCTTGCATAGCATGAATATTTGCTTTGCAAAATGGTATTATACTTTTAATATTAAGATTACATATCCAGTCTCATCTCAATTTACCTATCATTTTATTTCACTGGAAACCTTGGAATTATGCTGCCTTTAAAATTAGGCAAAACTGCTTGGGGACTAAACCATATTATTTTTTTCTAACAACTACTGCTTATGGCTGCAGATGGCCTTTACAGCTTTACTGAGGAAGAGTGGACTGTAGATGGCTCTCAGCCTCAAAAAATATACTCAATCCTTGGCTTTCATTATTGTGGAATGATTAACTCTGGTTTCTCTTCAACACATATAAATCTTTTGCATTTTAACATAAATTATATACATCTGGATATGTGCAAATAAATAAATCTATGCCATGCTCACAATTTGACAGATATTACATTTTATATAAAATAAACCACACGGAACATTTTTTATCATACTAGCTTATTAAAGATGTGCTTTACCTTATTGTTTTAAAATGTTGTGTTCAAATGATTAATCAGGACTTAAGTCCTGCATACAATAGGTTTTTATTATTTTTTCCCACTAAACATTTGAGTGGTTACTTAATTTAAGTTAGTGCCTCAGCTGTTGTTATTAGCTCCGGGATAGGTGTAGTAAAATCGAACATCGCTGGATTCCTGTAATTAAAAGAGATATCGAACATTTATATGTAAACTATTGATTGACAATTGGCACAAACTAAGATAGTTACAATCAGTGGTCACTAAAATCCTATTCACTGGGTGCGAAGTACTAGGTGGGGGTAACATAATCTATCGCAGCGCTCATGGTGTAAAAAAGTAGAAATTTATTAGTCGAAAATATTTGTTTTTTTTCATTTCGAAATTTTTTCACAAATATACGCTAAAAATAAATACCTAAATGTCAATGTGACAGAGCCCACAAAGTTGTGGACGCTAGTTGGCGCTGTAATCGTGCACAGAGCCAATAGCTATCCTATAAATGGGTGGACCTGTACCCCCACTTGATGGTAAGGAATATGCCATAGAAATCGGTGCCTCAATGGTGTGGACTATTGTCCTCCTACCGGGAGAGCTGAGGGTCACATTCCGCCACGTACCAATGTGTTTTGGAATTTTCGAAATTATATGTACCTACGTTATCCGGCGCTCTTACGGTGAAGGGAAACATCGTGAGGAAACTTGCGCACGCCTGTGAAGTGATTCAAAGCCTGTGCGTGAATTCGTCCAACTGGGCTCCCGTGGACGACTAAGGCCTAAACATCCTTATGGGTAGACTTTTAACCCTCAGTGGGGATGTTAATGAGCTGATAATGATTAATATACCATAGTGTTGATGGAAAGCAATAACTGAAGATAGTCATCATTTGCCATCAACACTGCCCTGTGCCTATCATCCCCAGACAACAGTTGTTAGTGCTTGTCTTGTATTGATTTTTCAATGTAACAATTATTTTGGTATTTCGGTTATCAACCTAAAGACTGCCTAGAATCTGGACACAATGGAGTAGTTTATATCACTATTAGTTGTCTCTGGCTCTCAGAATATACTTCGCATTACATATATTAATTGAATCCTATAAAGGGATTAAGAAACTGCCAAATTATATTGTTTTAAACATTCCTTATCAAGGCTTATACTTGTTTGCTAGCAGGAAATGACCATGCTTTCCATATATCTGTGGAAGAACTTGTTTTTGCAAGCTTTATTTAACTTTCAATGTGCATTTTAAAATTATAATTTTAACCAATATAAAAAATTTGTGACTGTATTCTAGTAAATGAACTAGTGAAGTTCATTTTTATGTAACTGCTATTTAGAGATTTTGTTAGGCCTTCAGTCACATTAATTGTACTGGTATTTAATTATATACATATAATACATCATATTGAAATTATGCATAGCCTAGCCCCTAAAATTTATATTAATAAAATATGTGTATTTACTTAATTATTTTATTTATGTATATATTTCTGGTTTTAATTATTTTCGTTAAGTTTTGCTTATGCACTACCTTTATTTTCCTGCTTTGTTCCTTACCCAGGGGTTGCCTGGAAAAAATCGCTTGCAGCAATAAGACCGCCTTTGCCCACTTAATATTGTTAATGTTATTGTTTCGTTTTTTTTAGTTCTTTTGAGCAATAAAGTGTTTACTACTACTAAAATTTGTGTGAGACTCCAAAAAATGAGTACAGTTTGTATTACTTTCTAAATCAGGAGAAGGATAATATAACCACCCCGAGCTTGAACGAAACCGCGGCCAAAAGCTAGTAAATATTTACCTTATCGGGCACACCACCAGGCCCCTTCCCGTTGCCCAAGTCCTCAATGAGCTGCTGTCCACGATATCCATATTTGTCCACATACTGCTGGCGAGACTTCGTCCCCGCTGCCGGGTCGAATGGCGCGTCCACGCGGAAATTAAGGATCCGAGGGTTGAATAGAGGAGCCCAGAAACTAGAGTACAGGATGCCCTCGCAGCAAGCGAGGATACCTAGCAATACCACTGTTTTGATCAACATATTTCTAGTTTTATAGCGTTGGTGTTTACCACGATTCAGCTCGCGATAGCTATTTCATGCGATTCCCGAATGAATTTATGTCTAGTATAACACTGGTTTATAATAAAATCAATATGTTCTATATTGTGATTTTAACGTGTATGTTATGCAACCGACTGCGCGGGAATGAATGTAATAAGGAAATCGGTGGGCCTATAGATGTTATTCCGAACGAGATGAAGCGTGCAGTGTGTTTGCTCGGCGTGTTTGAGTGCTAACTAGTCAAGGCTCCCTTGATTTTCCGTCTTCATGTTTGACTTGGTCCGATGTCATTAATGAACAATAAACATGTGTTTGTCTTAGCACGATGTCAAAGAAGGATTAATATTGTAAGGGACACGGTTCCGGGTTCGATCCCCGGACTGTACAAACATGTGTGTGTGTCACATGTTTGTATTAGTTTGGATGTCTATTGATCTTATGTATGTATGTGTGACGACCCATATGGGGTAATGGTTGAGAAGTTTGCTTAAATATCAAGGGTTCCGGGTTCGATCATCGGGCAATAGAAACATGTGTGTGTAAACGAGGTTGTTGAGTCTGGATGTTTCTATGTATCTCACTTGAAATTACCGGATATAAGATACCAACATCTGTCGTCTCGGGTGACGGGCGCTGGGCAGTGTTGATGGAAAATAATTACTACCAACTTTTATTAAATTTCTACAAAACTTCATCTACCATGGTCAGGCGTATCACTTACCACTCTGTGCGCACTGACCATTAATATGTTGGTATAATCGCGCACGCGGTAAGTATGCATTTGTGTTTACTCGTATTATAAGTTCATACGAGTGCACGTCGTAAAATTAGATGACTTCATCCCAGGGCCGGATCTAGGGGGGGCAGACGGGGGCACGTGCCCCGGGCGGCACGGTCAGGGGGCGGCAAACCGACTAATGGACCACTCATCATTTACCTTACTTGCCCGCGGAATAAATAATAGTACAAGTGCATGGCCATAGAAATACGACTGATAACCGGAGCGCGGAGTAAGGCATGTTACTGAACCATTACATTTTTTTGCATAGTTCTAAATAGGCGCCCGCAGATCACGGTCAGCAGGCGGGTGCAGCTGCGATCTGAGGAATGACGCTGTATACGAAAACTCTCTCGTCGATCTCTATACAGGGCAGCAGTGTATTATTTCAAAGTTACGTAGTTATTTCTCTTGTTAATTGATGCCAACTTAGCTGCTTTAAAGCTATATCATTTTCATGATGGACAGCTACAATTGAAAAAAAAAAAAAACAATTAAGCTCCTTTTACTTGCATCAAGCGACCACGTTTTTTAAGAAAATATACAAAATAAATTGGAAATAAAACGCCTTTTTCATCCAGTGTGACTTCGAAAAAGCTGAGGCGAGTAGTCTTATTTCATTATAGAACTTAATTGATTAATATCAATACCAATAATTGATAAATTGTAACTTTTTAATGACATTGCTTTTTTGCCGAGGTTAGGATGGTTATGAAACAGCTTAAGCGTTATTAGACCCCCGCTACGACGGATATACCGCAGAGCTTTTGAAAGTAGGGGGCACGCCAGTGCTTAAGACCCTTCAGAAGCTTTTTAATTCCGGAATCGGTGATGGTGCGACACCAAAGGTGAGGAGCAATGGCGTGGTGGTGTTCTTCTTCAAGAAAGGTGATTAAACCTTTTCCCTCTCTATTCAACCTATCGCAGTCCACTGTTGGACATTGGTCTCATTTTGCGCCAGATATTCCGGTCCTCCGTTTTTCTCGTCCAGACTCCACCAGCGACTTTTCGCAAGTTGTCGGTCCATCGGGCCGGAGGGCGTCCTACGTTACGCTTGCCAAGACGCGGTCTCCGCTCCAGAACTCGTCTGCTCCAACGGCCATCGGTTCTGCGACATCATTACCCACTGCCACTTCAGTTCGCTAATCTGGCGAACTATGCCGGTAATTTTAGTTCTTTTGCGGATAACATCATTTCTGATTTTATGTATAAGAGTCTCCCAACATAGCACGCTCCATCGCTCGTTGAGTAACTTTGAATTTCTGAACCAATCCGCAGTCAGTGTCCATGTCTCATCTGCGTATGTTGGTATGGGTAGGACGTATTCTCAAAGACTTTTGTCCTTAAGCGTTGCGGAATCGTCGACGTGAAGATCTGATGTAACTTGCCTGATGCCCAGCCCAAATGAATCCTCCTACTAGCTTCCCTTCCGAAATTGTGCCGGTCAAGTTTTAGCCCAAGTAAACTTATTCTTGGACAATCTGGAGAAGGACGCCACCGACGCTTATCAGAGACGCTACCGGTCTATAATTCTTCAAGAGAGCTTTATCACCCTTCTTAAAGAACGCTTGTGGACCACGCTTCCAGTGTAGTTCCCAGGTAGATGACGATGATGCACGTAGATCTTCGCTGTCTTCGGTCTGTACTGATGAGCGCTCGACAAATCCATAGAATTTCTCAACCTCTTCCAAGATCTGTTGGCGTAATGTGAGTAGTTGGCCATCTGCTATATTAAGCTTCACCAGAATGCTCCTTCCAAGTGGTTTTTGGAAAACTTTGGGCCCCCTGTTCTCCTTAATAAGGTCCTTAATTAACCTTGTATTGAAATAGTAGAATTCTCTGCGAACGAGTTTTCGTATCCGCTTGGAGAGAGCCTAATATTCCGGGTATGATAAGTTAAAGTCAAATTCATTTATTTAAATTAGGCTTACAAAAAGCACTTATGAACGACAAAAATATACAAAAATTACATTACAAAAAAACAAATTTATTTCTTTGAACTGTTTTTTAAGAGAGTCACGTGGTCTAAGGTTGTAGATAAAAGCTCTTTTTGTAGCACAAATATTGTATCAATGTCGGCAGCCGTACCCCACAACGGTAGACCATACGACATTACATTATAAAAATGACTAAAATAAACTAATCTTGCCGTTTTTACATCTGTTACGAGTTATCTTAGATATTAAAAGCTTATTGAAGAATTAACGACCCATTACGATATTGTGCCACATCTTCAAGTTATTCTCCAGAGTCATTATGATCCGTCTCGCGCATATGTTTGACGATTTCCAGCCCTCCGAACAAGCTGGGTTCCTCAAAGGCTTCAGCACCATAGACTACATATTACATACGCTGTGGCAGGTTATACAGAAGAGCGGAGAGTATAACTGACCATTATGTTTGGCGTTTGTGGACTATGAGAAAGCCTTCGATTCGATCGAGACTTGGGCTATGTTTCATTCCCTCCAACGGTGCCTGACTTGACTACTGCTATATCGAATTGTTGAGATGTTTGTACGAGAGCGCTACTATGTCAGGCCGAGTACATGAAGAGCTTACCATTGGCTTATCTTTGGAGATGTAATATCTCTGAAACTGATCACAGCTGCGTAAAAAGTTGCAGCTTTGTCCAAATGTCAATCAATTTGAGGACCTATTATATAAATTAGTGAAATAATATAGGATGATAAAGGTAAAAATAAATAAAAGAGGGCGAGGGCGGCATTTCTAAATTTTTGCCCCACCCGAAAAAAATTGAAGATCCGGCGCTGCTTCATCGATGAGAAAAGTCAACAGCTAATGGGGACAACTATGTTATACATTGATTTGGTGTACGTTACTTGTCGATGTCCTTTTAGAATATTTACCTACTTTTATTATTATAAAAACATTGTGTGGGAAAACCTGTCCTTAGAGGGAGACGATATAGGCGATAAGGCTATGAACTTCTGATGATTTTGATAAAATATACAACAGTGTCTTCGAAATATTAACAAACCGCTGCACTTCATGCATATGAATATATCTACGGTGTGTTTTATTCTCGCCTTTGTTTATCGCTGGAATGGCTGGACCCATTTTGACGGGACTTATGACTTGCCGCATGCGGTATTGCCGGAGTCAGGACAGATGCGACCTGGAGGAATACCGCCGTCTCTTAAAACAGTATTACAATAATATTACTTCGTCTTTTCTGGTACAAAAATGCTGACGTATCATTATAACAATACTGTTTCAAGAGATTGCGGTAACCGCTCAGTCCTCCTTTAAGAAAAGAGCGTACTCCTTTTAAAGGCCGTCAACGCACCTTGAAACTGCTTTGGTGTTGTAAATGTCCATGGGCGGCAGTATTCACTTTCTGCCTGATGTCTGCTCGTTTGCCCACTATTATGTAGAAAAAAAACACTTACGCTGGCAATTAGCATGTATGACTTAGTAAAGCTACATAAATTCAACTTAGCCTTTTATTACGCGGACGCAATAAAAAATTTAAATGTGACTTCTCTTATAGGTATAATATTTTATTTTAATTTTCAGTCTCTTATTTGTTTTAAAGATTTTTATACCCTATGTTAGCCGAACACAATGTTTTCATGGATGTGGTTAAATCTTTGTCCACAGGACAGGCATAGCTTAGTGTGGAGATCAGTTTTCGTGAATACTGTGTATGTATTTGAAATTGGCAATAAATCTTTTTTATTCTTTCATTTTTTATTTACGCAGTCTTCCCGCGGGATTTGAACCCACGACTCCCGGATCACACAGCGATCAAAATATAACGGTACTATCACTAGACTACGAAGGCAATTGGCTTTCCTGGAGGTAGTTAGGTTTCCTGATTCATATAGCAGGCTTAGTTATTTATCATTAGTTTGAATAATGCTTTAATATGTCGTTTAAACGCTGTCATGCTTAGGAATGCAAGAGCAAATAAAATTCGAATCTTTGTTTAACTTGAAAATATTTATTCAACAAACACCTAAGTACTTACATACCAATACAAAAAAAAACACTAGAATCCATTATAATACCCAAGTACCTACATTATTCAACACTCAAGTTATAAAGTTGAGAACTCAAGTTACTTTTGGTACCTGCTTTTTTGACAACGCGTAAACTTTTATCAGGTAAATATAATGTACTTACTTGACAAAAGTAGATACCTTTTTCGGAATGACTTTTCGACATTTGCCGGGTGGCTTTAGCAGCTTCACCGGACAAATGGCGATCGCAGTTGGCCCTCAGCCCAAACAAACGTACAGTTAAATTCACAGACTAACGACGATTAGCTAACTTAAGAAATATACATAGCTTTGCTTACTTTTATCTAATTATATACAATATTTTTCGGCTTTGGAAGTGTCTCGCGCAAAACTATTCAATTTATTAAAAAAATATAGAATGGAATAGAACATGAAAAGATCATTAGAAACCTTAATATAATTTGGTAAGAGATGTACTTTGATACCCCACAAGTGTGGATTCGGAGAAAAAGAAGAGTTGTAGTTCAATGTACGGGTATTTCTTTTTAGTTTATTTGCAAAACCTAATAGCGGTTCACAGATAACATATACTCACAAAATTTGAAACATTAGTGACTTAGAGTCGGAAAGGAAAAGGTGTGACATACGGACGAAACAGACACATTAATCTATAAAGTTTCCAGTTTTTGCTATTTGGCACGAGAAACACTAAAAACGGACGAATTACTTTGGCTAAAATGAAGAGCTATGTGTTTAGTGTTGCTAAAACGGGATTCATAACTTTTGCAGAGAAGCGCCGAAGGGCCGAGGGCCGTGTATGCCTCGAGCGGCGAGAAGACTTGTACTGGTAGAGCTCGGCCCTCCGTACCCGTACAGCAGCTTGCCCTTGCCGTTCTCTCGTAGTACGGGTACCGGTAGTTCGGCACTGCAACAGACGATTCATCGTCATTGTCATAGTGACGACCCATGCAATGATATTCTGTAATAATAAAAGTAGATATGCCACCCGTGCCTCAAAAACGAACCGCCAAGAGAATACAGTATGTAGGCTCTTTGTTAGGTAAATGAACGCTCATTCGAAATATGTTCTAAGAGTAGGTACCACCGACAGTGCCAGATAATCATCCTTGAACAAAGTGTTTGCACTTAGTGTTTCGGAAATAGAGGCACGTAGCTAGTGAATTACCAGATAAGGAATCTAACATCATTGTCTCGGTGACGGGAGCAGTGCGGCATTGATGGAGGACAATAACTGTCTATCATGTTGGTCTCCTTAATGCCGTTCTATCATGTCTGGCGTATCACTTACAATCAGAGAGAGCGTCCAGACGTCCTGCACACTTATAAAGTCTTATAACAATAAAAAAAAATGTTGTATGTGTGCTGTCGCTGCATTCGGAACACTTTTTTCGGTTGTTTTGTGAATCTATACTTTTTACATCATTGGACCCATGCGGTGTAATAGTCGAGACGTCGGCTACTTACGAGTCCGATCCCCGGGCATTACAAACATTTAGCATGAACATGTCTGCTTGTAATGGTCTGGGTGTTACTATGTATAATATGTATTAACATAAAAAATATACAAGTATGTTTATCAGTTGTTAGTACCCTGACTGCAAGCTCCTTGCTTAATATGGGGCTACATGGCGCTGTGTGAATGTCAGTGGATATTTATTTATATTAGAAGCCTTATATGCCCTCCCCCGTCAGACTTGAGATTCTCACGTGGGGCGATCCCTGTTACCGCCATCTCTTAAAACAGTATTACAATAATACTACTTCGCCTTCTCTTGTACAAACGCTTTATAATTTGAATTGAAATCTATTGAAATGGATGAGAAAAGCAGAGGACTGGGATATCTGGCACAAAATGGGGGAGATCCATGTCCAGCAGTGGACTGCGATAGGTTGAAGAGAGAGAATTTGATTGTTGCTTCCAAATAATTACATACAACAATGTACCGCGGGTTAACATTCATAGCACCTGTATGAAACGCATAGCAATGACGTCCTGATATTACATTAATATTGAAATAAACTCAGTAAATACTTTTCAGGTACTTAACTAATTGTACAATGAGTCAACCTCATTAGAAGCATGTTTTAAAATCGTTTAGTGATTAAACTCGTTACCTTTCGAAATACTGGAAATTGGGCGCTCTCGGTTGCGGTAGGGTACCCTCGCTGATGACCAGCATGGAAACCAGCATCAACAGCTGTGAAAAACAATGATATACATGTAATTTCTGCCTAATTATCATTTAAGGACACAACATAATCGAAGCAAAAAAACTCTAGCCCACGGAATATTAACATACAATAACCATGTTATTGTCAAAACTATCAATCAAACTTATTTTACCTAGTATGACAAGGACATTATGAAATTTATTTTTAATTAAATGCTTTTATATTTGCTCACTAAGCTTTGAAGCTAAAAATCTTAAAGGATGTAAATTACTGCCCATTTTAACCAACAGCCCCTAACTTTTAATATTTTGCTAAAGGTGTCATCTAGCGCTTACAGGATCTCTATCACTTAATAAGTGACAGTTGCAAGGAAGGAAAGCTTATGTAATTTACATTTTATTTATTAATTTTGTAGATGCAATATACCTGTTGTGTTTTTATTGGATAATAAAAAAGTACTTTTTTTTGAGTTTATATAGTTATAAGGCTGTTTATTGAGAACCTTGTCTGTGTTACAAGTGATAAACAAACAGGTGCGTCACAGTTATAAGTACCGATCTCATTAACCGTACAACTTTCACTTGCAATGCGTTCCGTGAACGAACAAAAAAATATAACTATGTCATTTTACTTGATTTAACTTAATAGTCTCTGGGTGTTCCATGGGGTCCATCCTCTGACCAAGACCTACTTTCACCGTATGTAACAATTACACAACTTTACTAAACACATTTATTCATTATAAATCAAATGTAGGTATCAATACTGACCGTAAGGATGAAGTATTTAGCGTAACTAGCCATAGCATTGACAAGTTTTATAACTTCGTTTCACAAATATTCCGATACTTTCGCTGTCTCAGATATCTCGCAAGCTATGCGTGCGGCGCGGGCGACCGTAGTTACTGACTAGCGGGGCGCCTCTCGCATGACATAACGGACCCCTCCACAAACTGGTATTTTGACTCATGTGGTGCCACCATTCGTAAATTAGTATTGACGACCCATTTCGTGTAATGGTTGAGATGTCGCCTATTACCGTTCTGGGCTCGATCCCCGGGCAGTACAAAAATTTGTGTGCAAACATGACTGTTTGTAATGGTCGGGGTGTTTTCTATGTATTATATGTACGTATTTAAAAAATATACATAAGTATGTTTATCCGTTGTTTAGTACCCATAATACAGGCTTCACGCATCACGAACTCGGAACCCTTAGTGTGGTAATCGACGGACGTCTCAACCGCTACACCCATCTTTTGCATCAATAGGTATTATTTGCGCGCTCATTACTAATCTACGATCGATTTACCAATAATGTAGTAGTCATGGCAGAATCTATGGTGGTATTAGGCACTGTGCTCGATAACCTAAATAGAGCTTCGTAACAGGTGGGTCTTAAAATGAACAAGATAAAGTAATGTCTAATATCCATATCGCACCTATACTGATATCAGTTGGGAGTTCCCTTCTCGAAATTGTGTACTGGGACCAGTAGACCAAACGAAGACGTTCAAAAAGAAGGTTGCTTGAAGGAGGATCCAATTAGGAAGCGCATTGATCGAGAAGTCAAGGGAGATCTTTTTGTCCAATATACCTACTTCAGTGACTCAAGATGAAGGTTTTCGCTCTCGAGCTATATTTAAATCTAAGCTAAAGTTACAGAGATAAGATTTCAAAAAATCCCCTACTTTATCTTTGAGTCATTGGTTGCGCGAATCGGACGCTCCCTTCACACTTCACAGCGCTGCGTCGTTCATTCATTGCACCTACGCGATTGTGTTGTGTTGTGTATCAAAAGTTTTTGCCGCTAAAATTGCAACAGGTCGCGGCAACCGGTAACTCTTAATAAATTCGATAAAAACACTAGCCAAAGGTAAGATAACGATTTATTGATTATACAAATAACCTAGGTACTACCGCTCAGTAACTTGAGATATTAACTACATAGATGGAATTATTATTAAGACACATTTCGACTGTAACTAACTTCAAGACAAACAATCACAAGCAAAAGATAAGGAAAATACTTCATAAAATATTTTGACACATACGATGTGATGCTTTTTTATATTGAACTAAAATTTAATGCATATTTATCGGTTGTATTTTTCAGGAAACAACTATGACCGACGACACAAATATTATGGATGTAACAGACACATCTCTGTTCTCAAATTTTACTTGGTTCGTATATCTTATTTTAGCAATAAATACAATATATTTACATAATTTATATGCAAATTTAAAAAATATTAATTAACTCAATTAAAACCTGACAACTCTTGTAACCTGTAGTGCGTAAATCGTCAATGTTGCCAGCATTCAAAATATTACTCGTTGAAGGGGAAATGGCGACTAAGTAATAACAAAAAGTCACTTTGCAAAACATGTATTATCTACTTTGTATGTTCTAATTATGTAGGAAAATCTAAAGTGATCTCACTAAAGGCGATCGTTTAGCTCGACACAGCGGCAAGTTTTTGCTGTGGCGGAAAATGTGAGGACATTGCGGTTTTTTGAAACAAAGATAGCAGTACCTTAAAAAATGCTAGTAATATAAGATATAACGGTGCTGCATTGCTAGTCAATTTGATAATAAGCTTTGATAGTTATGATACTATATTATTGCCAAAACTATCGCAGTAATGATAATATCGATAGACCTATCAACAGTATTGCTTTAGCTCAATTATTGATAGCATATCGATTGTGGACTGAGCGTCAACACTGCTCAGGTCGCTTACCCGGTGAAGCTGTAAAGACCATCTACAGCCAACAGCAGTATATAAAAAGCTAGTAGGTACTATTTATAAAGGCGGTAACTTTCAACTCCTGGATAATGTGTGTCCAGGGCAATGCCGTGGCCGTCGCCCCGCGCCTGCGACTTGAGTGCGGACGCGATGCTGGAGCTGCGTCGGTGCGCCGCCACGGCAGCCCCCGAGCCACATGACATCACAATTAACGACGTCATTGCTAATAGCAAGAACTTCCCATCGCCTTCCCAATCGATACAGTGCGGTAATATATTACAACGTGTTTTATTACAATATATTTATAGGGTGCCACGTATATACCAGCTTACCCGTATAGGGTGATTAGGCCTTAGTCGTCCACGCAGGCCCAGTGCGGGTTGGACGACTTCACGCACAACTTTTGAATCTCTTCGCAGGCGTACGCAGGTTTCCTCACGATGTTTTCCTTCACCGTAAGAGTGTCGGATAACGTACATATTTTTCGAAAATTCGAAAACACTTTGGTACGTGGCGGATTTGAACCTCAGCCCTCCCGGTAGGAGGGCAGCAGTCCACACCATAGAGCCACCGACGCTCTTTTCATAAATGTTATTAAAATCATTAAGGAAAAGTACGCTTTTTTCATAAATGTTATTATTAAAAAAAAAAAGTGATGAGGATTGTTTTGATCATATTATATTATTTTTAGAAAATTTTATGCTAGTTCCCAAGTTCGCAAAATAATGAGTTGACATTCATATGAAATTTTGACTCAATAGGTAACGTTTTTGTTATTTTTCAGATTAGAGAGTCTCAAAATGAGGTGTCCAGTGAAAAGACTCCAAAACAACATCGAGTCCACGTACCCTATCTTGCACGAACGTGTCATTCTTATCGCAAATTTTCTTGTTTACAAAAGGTACTATTACAATATAAATTATTTTATCATATTTAGTATTGCAGTTTATTCTCGGAGGAATAACTTCGAGAGTTTTACAGACTAATTTTATTTAAAACAAGAAAGACTTAAGGACGCCTAAGTACAAATTACAAAAAGACTACGTTCAAGTTGCATGTTCCTAATTGATTTTTTTTATTGTTGTAGGAAATATGGTAGTAGCATCGAAAAAAAACTGTACGAAGATATGAGTATTGAGGACTTCTTAGACAGGATACTGAAAAAACGAGCGGTTACATTTATGAAGGCGAAGGATGAGTATAAACTGTTAACCGGGGAGACGGGGTAAGTGAACCAAACTAATCATTTAACTAATATCATCTCACCCATTATTGCAGTACGCGGTATAATACGTATATTATAAGGATCGGTCTGATTGTTCGTCGATTTGACAAAAAAAGAAGACCGCGACCAGTTTAGCTTTATCGAGATCAATTAGACATAAGGTCGCCACTTAGTTGACAGCAGCAAACCGGCCATTTTAGCTTTTAGTCTCGCCCACTGTTGAATATTGGATCGATGGGACATAATAACAAGCATCTCCATTTAGTTGATAGCTTGCACTAAGTCATCAAGCATTGTTAAATCTGTCAGTAGGAACTCACTCTCTCTTCAACCTGTTGCACTCCACTACTGCACATAGGTCTTCCCCATTTTGCGCCAAATATACCGGTCCTCCGCTCTCCTCATCAAACCACCACCAGCGACCTTTCGCAAGTCGTCGGTCCACCGGACCGGGGGCGTCCTTCGCCAATTATTCAAAATATGGTTATTGTTAAAGCTGCGAAGGCTGGGAGCTGGTGGTACGAACAAGAGACACCGCGTTCTCGAGAATTGCTTGAGCTATGACGAGATGAAGTGTCGGCGCTGTGGGCGGTGAGCGGCGCACGAGTGCGTGAACTCCGGCGCCGCTGGAACGCTGGCCGCCCCACGCCGACGGTTCGAGGACAATGCTCTCATCATCGGTAACCTGCCTCCTTCTGCTCAAACTGCTTTGGGTAAAACTAAACTGCCTTCATGGTCTACTGGGCACGGCGTTTGGCTACGCGACATGGATGTCGTGGGTTTAATCCCGCGGAGAAAAGTCAGTTTGTGTGATTTTTCCCAGTTTGGTATGGACATTATGCGTCGGTGGCTCAATGGTGTGGACTGTCGCCTTCCTACCGGGAGGGCTGGGGTTCAAATCCCGACACGTACCAATGTATTTTCGAATTTTCGAAAATATATGTACGTTATCCGACGCTCTTACGGTGAAGGAAAACATCGTGAGGAAACCTTCATGCACGCCTGCGAAGAGATTCGAAGGTTGTGTGTGAAGTCGTCCAATCCGCACTGAGCCCGCGTGGACGACTAAGGCCTAATCACCCAATACATGTAGGCTCGTGCCCCTCGGTGGGGATGTTTATGAGCTGATGATGATGATATGTAACAAAGTGTACGGGACGGTTAGGACGCTCACCTGAGGGTAAGTGATCCGCCTGACCATAACAGTGCGGCATTGAAGGAAGGAGACCAACAACTAATCGACAGTAATTATTATCGGATCCCGCACAGCGCCTGTCTACCGCCTCTTATACTTATGGTAAATTTACTAGGAACATGGAAGTGCAAAAGACTTCCGTTTCACGGGTTGATATCGAGCACTACAGTGGTCCCTATCTGGTCGATTCAATACCAAGTCTACCACCAAGTAAACCTAAAACCGACCTTTAAAGGGAGGGAAAATTAGTTAGCTTACGAACTGTAAAAAAAATTTACCACCTGTGTCTTACAAATAAATGCATACTATTATCGTTAAAAACAGGGGGAAGGGGATTTTGGGCCTACTGAGAACAGGTATTCCAGGTATCAAAGATATTATTTTACAGGTTTTGTGGGACCTCGCTTCAAGCGGCGCAACCGAATGGAATACGAAGATATATTGGTGTCTCAGGAGCAGAATACATCGAGCAATGGGTACGGGCGAGCTGCGGTGGACGGCGCCAGGCGGGCGTGGAGACGGATGTGGGACGAGTTTTATCAGGTCACTATAGAATTTTGCTATTTGGTAGTTTAATATGGGGGATAATGGCAATTGATGAAGATGCATTTATCATTCATTTTTTTACGTGATACTTATTACTTAGTGTTTCCATTATTTACTTTTTGCTGTTAGCCGCGAATGGAATACCTTCACTGGACATGTGGCGAGCACAGATAGCACTCAGTTCAAAAATATTTGCAACGAACATAAGGACGTCCCAGAGTTCGACTTAACCACGGCTTACTGCGTTGCACGCACTGAGTGGAAGACTGGGTAACCATAGCTGGGGTGCTTGCCCCGCTCTGGCTCTGACTTATATATATAAGGTGCCTAAGTAAACAAAAAAAACTTTTTTTTTCTATCTGTGTTAATTAATAACGAAATACCCACAGTATTTGCCCTTCGGTCAATGGAACACCTACTGTCTTTCCCGAGCTGTTCATCTTCGTGCGGTTTCCGGGACCTTGGATGGCAAATGAAAGGACGATTAAAGTAGCCCAATATTGGTCGCGTTATCATATTTACCTTGAAGTTATATAAACTGAAGAAGAATTATAAAATAACCTACTGCATCGCATTTTGTGGCCCAATCACCCCATAGTTGCCCTGCAGTAGGACTCTATATGCTGATGGTGAAGTAACCGAATACGAACAGATCCTTCAATACATACTTTTCCTTTCTTACCTTCAGATCCCAAGCATAACGTACTCGGAGATTCCTTGCTCGATGGCAAAGCTGCATTCCCGGAGTGCGGACCTGTCGTGGGTGGTGAGTGGCGGGGGCGGGGCCTTCCGTAACGTCGTGTACGCGCGCCGAGTGGCGGTCATGTTCGACGTCATACTGCTGGAAGCCGACGCCCGCGCCCAAGAATATGGAACTAGCGCATTCCTTAATATCATTGGAGCTGGTACGTTATCTTCTCTGTTTAATACAATAATAAACACTTATTATCATGAACCTGTAACATCCCACTGCAGTATCATGCCTTCTCAAGTAGCTTGATAGCTAGCACGCGGAGCAATGTGAATTGGTGGAATAAATACTCACCGAAATCTAACATCATTAAGCATTATATTATTCAACATAGAAACATCCGGGTGTGTTTCAATACTTACAGACATGTTCATGTAACAAATATTTGTACTGCCCGGGGATACAACCACTACGCCACATGAGTCATCATTTTTTATGGTATGAAGTGAACAGGGCGGTCAGGACGCTCACCTGGTTGTTATTGATACGTCTGACCATTACAAAGCGGCATTGAAGTAGACCAACAACTGATAAACAGTTATTCTCCTGATGGAGAATGCGGCACTGAGCCCGAGAACCCGAGATAACAGATGTTAGGTCTCTTATACCCGGTAATTTCAGTAGCTATCTCTCATCCCGAAACACAAAAGTGCATAGTATTCCTATTTCACGGGCACTGTGCTGGTATCTACCTAAACGAATAAGTATCGAGTCTAGTACCAAGTGAAATTTGAAATTAATCTGTTAGGAAGGAAGACCCAAAAAAGCGGTTTTTGTGTCTTCTTTCCTAATTCATTTTGTGGGGTTTTTGTGTTTCCGGTAACCTCACTCAACCTTTGGGTTTTGGGAAAGTGTTATTTCCCTATAATGTTCTGTGTGGGTGCGTTATCACTGTAGATGGCCTATGTCAAAGCATGATTCTCCCCATTAGAAATCTATTCGAAATGATTGTTGAAAATCTGTGTTTGCCCCAGGACTTGGCATCTGGCGGTACAGCCGGCACCAGCTGGACGTGTACGTGGCGGCGGCGGTGCGGTGCGTGTCCGACCTCCTCGCCCGTGGCCACCTCACTCACGTTAGCGATGTTAACTTTGCATACATCGAGCCCGCGAAACACGCCGCAGGTAATGGACATGAGTAATCATTTGATAACCCTCCCATCAGACCCATATTCCCAATTCCGCTAATTTTGCCACCAGACCCAACACTTCACTCGGTGGCATCATTTACCTGCATGCAGCGGCGTGCACTCCATATATGCAAATAAGCAGTGCATACCCTGTGCGTCCAGAGAACCCCGGAAAATTGCCAACATGTTTATTTATTCCCACTTATTCGCCCATTTTCCTCTACAGATTTGAAACCATAGGCGATCTGGTGTCATTAACAGCACTTAATTTGACAAAAATGTAACGCACGCCACTGCCTGCATGGTCTACTCGTTTGCCTATCTAAGAAATAAATAAAAAATCAACATGAGCCTAAACAGTGTTCTATTGCGCTTAGCGTTGGTATGGATGAGTGCTCCGAGGATCGTGGGTTCGAATCCCTAGGACAATAATTGTCACTTCGTGCAATTTTTTTAGTTTGGTGAGATTAGGACATTGCAGTTGAATCACCTGATGTCCGAAACGAAAGATGATTTCGTGCTTTGGAGGGCAAGTTACACCGTCGGTCTCAGAAACTATTATAACTGAGAAAATTATTCGATGAAAGAAATAATATTGCTAAGTTAAACATCTTTCCAGTTGTGAATTTCCAGTAATGGAATGCAATTTATTGTTTTCAGATCTTTTTAAGGTGTCACAAAATGCAGGCAACGACTCTAGCGACCCTGTAAAAACACTTTTCTTGAAATGCGAGACTCACCCAAGAGGTAATGTAATTGTATTAAACCATCACACCGTAAGGAAAATACAAATTACAACGACAACTTGTCGGGCATTGAAAGCAGGACATATACTCTCGCGTGCAAGTAAATCGACTCAAGCCTCAAGTGCGCATAAAAAGTGATATAACTAAAAAATGACTTATTTTACCTCTATATAATGTTTTACATCATTAAAGCCTAGCATTAATTAGGCTTTCAAATGGTAGCATAATATCAGTAATTTAAATAAACACTTGTACTTAGAATGCAACTGAACGCAACCTCCCGTAAACTGCTCTGCGCTCTATTCACAACTTGCGCGACACAACCCCCTATAAAACCCCCTGTAATCGTTTTTTTCTTATCAGTCGCTCATTAGACGTTGACCTGAACACATCTCTGCAAATTAAAGCCGTCATTTAAAGAAAATTATGGATACAACACCTGAAGAAGCCGCTCAAGTCTTTGCCCTGTTGCAAGAAGGGTTGAACCAGCGAGAAGTCGCTCGTCGTTTGAATATGAGTCAGTCCGCTGTCTCGAGAGTATACAGAAGGTTTCAAGAGACTGGTGCCTTCACTCGGAGGCCTAATACCAGCCGACGCCGGTGCACCTCGGAGCGTGACGACCGGTTTTTGGTCTCGACCTCTCTCCGAAATCGACACCTTACCGGCGTAGATGTGCAGCAGGAGCTACGTCAAGTTCGCGGGGTGACTGTCAGTCAGTGGACAGTTAGAAGAAGGTTGAAAGAAGCTAACCTTACTCCGAAAAGACCCGCTACAGGCCCGAAGTTGACCACAGCTCATCGTCAAGCACGCCTTCACTTTGCTCGAGAACATTTGGATTGGAGCATAGAGCAATGGCAGTCAGTCCTGTTCACAGATGAGACGAGGATGTGTCTCCATGGCAGCGACAGGAGAGGTCGGGTATACCGTCGTCCCGGTGAACGGTTTTCACAGTGCTGCTTTGTGGAAACCGTTGCATATGGTGGCGGATCTTGCATGATGTGGGCTGGAATTTCCTTAGAAGGCAAAACGGACCTTGTTTTCGTTCCTGGGGGAGGCCGGGGAGGTCTGACCAGTGATCGTTACATTGAAAATGTTCTACTGGATCAAGTTGTCCCTTATCAAGGCTTTATTGGGGAAAATTTCATCTTGATGCATGACAATGCCCGATGTCACACTGCTCGGGCCACACGTGATTTCCTGAACGAAGTTGGAATTCACACTATGCATTGGCCAGCGCTCAGCCCCGATTTAAATCCCATTGAGCACATATGGGACGAGCTCAAAAGGAATGTAAGAGCGAGGAATCCAGCTCCGACAAACAACAATGAGCTCAAGACTGCGTTGGTAGAAGAGTGGGGTCGAATACCACAATCATCCATTAAAAAGTTGATAAGGTCGATGAAGAATCGCATGAGAGCAGTGATCAGAGCTAGAGGAGGGAATACCAAATATTGACACGAATAATTTTTTTATCTTACGCACATTTTGTTTCATTTAAACACAATAACCCCATACTGTGAAATTGTATGAATTTTCAACATTTTTTACATTATCATTAGCATTAACCTTTTTTACTAAACTACTGAATCGATTTTCATGCAACTTACACCATTTTAAAGCTCAATTACTAGGCTTTAACTATGTAAAACATTATATAGAGGTATAATAAGGCATTTTAGTTATATCACTTGTTATGCGTACTTGAGGCTTGAGTCGATTTACTTGCACGCGAGTTTATTTTTACATACATAACACACATATACATATTAAAAATACAAACAGATAAAATTCTATTTTCCCACCGGATAGCACCAGTTTGGGGACTTTTTAAATGCATTACTGCAACACTAGCTCAAAGTGTCAAGCGCACCATGAACGCACCACTACAAATCTCAGGCTTAGCTTACAAATAAAACGCATTAATCTAAGAATTAATAATATTTATCTTAATAAATTCTGTGCCTTTAATCAAATAACTTTAACGCTTACATTAATTAGGTACCTACACGAATTTTTACTTATTATTGTACTCACCACATTTACGCGATTTACGCGATTATTTTTCAACGGCGTTAACAATAATGCGTACTATGGCTACGGAGTAGTATGACGAGAAAATAATTGCGTTTATTAAGGTTCTGCGAACAGAACGATGCTTGTGGGGTGGATGATACCACCATCATCTTTTTTTCCTTATACTCATTCGGTAATGATTCAAAAAATTATGGTATTGATAGGCGTTAAACGTTAGTGCGGCCCCAGCATAATAACGACCTTATTTACATGACATTTAGACAGTCTGAATATCGCAAAGTGTAATAACTGCTTTAATTGTATCATTGGATTTTGATTTTGTTTGTTTGTTAGGCGGGGATTAACGTGCAGTTAGAGAATCGCGAGCCGTCGTCGAAGCTGGAGGGTCCTCACGCCGGGAAGCTGCTCGCGCTCACGTACGCCTGGGACAGCAACGCGCACCCCGGGAACGAGTTCTGGTTGGAATACTTACTTTATTTGATCACGATCCAGCATTTAGCCTGTAATGTACTAAACAACTAATATACATACTTGTGGAGGTACTTTTCTTTTTTGTAAATACGTACATATACATAGAAACACCCTGATCAATATAAACAGAAATGATCATGCATTCAAAGGTTTATACGCTCGTAGACAATAGATTCATCTATTGTATGTTGTGATTTTCATCCGTTCTACGCACGACCGCTTATACTGCTCGGGACCAAACCCGGGACCCTGGGTGTGGTAGTTGTACGCAAGTACATGGACGGCATCATTTACCATTAGATCAGCTGTCTGCCCGTTTGCTTAAGTGGTATGCTTGGCCCTGAGTATCTATATCTATGGTAGGTACCACCAAGGTGTCAGATATCGTCCCGTGAAATTGGAGTGATTTGCACTTCCATGTTTCGGGAGGAGGTCACTGTAGCTAGTAAAATAACCCGATATAAGAGACCTAACATCTCTCTCTAGTCTCGGGTGATTGATGCAGTGCTGCATTGGTGCAAAATAATCACTTTTTATCAGTTGTTGGTCTCAATCAATGCCGCTCTGTCACGGTCAGACGAACTTACCATCAGGCGAGCGTCCTGTCCTGTACACTTTGTTGCATTAGAAAGAGGGATAATGTATGGATTTGTGCAGGTTAGGGAAGTTAACGTCATCAGGCGACTCTGCGAACGCGTCCAGCACGCAGGTGAGCGAGCTCCACAACGGGAACGTGAACCCGCGCGTGTGCGCCACACACACCCGCGTCGCCCGCCCAGGGAGGGGTGCGCACTCTGAAGGAATTCTGCCAAACTTTTGTTGATTCAAATAAATAAAGTAGTAAAAAGTCTTTATTAGAACTCATTATAATTAACATAAACAATGTAGTGTTCGATAATGCCTGTATTGTATAGGACTGATAGATATCTCCATAAAAATAAAGTGAAAAACCAAACTGGTCAACATCGAACATTTCCAACGAGAGAATAGTTCACAAGTTGATGAAATAATGAATATCTTAAAACTATTATACAACTATATAACATGAATTGTATTTTTATTTAATTAAGTGGTTTTCTCTGTTGATTTTTTTGCGTTCTCGCTAAGGTCACAGGCACAATGTACTTAACTATAAAATCATATCTTTTTCGCTTAGAGTCCCTAAGCACTACATTTGTAGTTGAATCAACTGTGTAGGACTGAAAAATATCTCCTTTATACACATAAATTGTAAATAAGGAATGATCGATGAAATACACAAAGTAGAAGCCCAGAAAAATAATTAAAAATATACAACGATAAAAAATAAGGTTTCCCCCGGATCAAGTGTCGAATGTCTTAATAAATAAAATTACTAAGTAAGATGTTTAAAAACATTCTCCGTCGATATACCAGGAAGTGTTTGTTAAAATTTCATTCTTACTACGCGTTAAGCATGGTACGGCATATCTGCGTTTTGGTTATTTATAACGACAAATGTAATGGGAACGTGACTCACAAGTTTAAATCTATGATGGGACCCAGTAAACAATAAACAATTTATTATTGTCGCAGCGCATTGGGTCCGCGTGATGGGTAACGGCCCAATCTCCTGAAGCACTTATTACACTTTGTGAACTACAGACATGTGATCTGCAGGGTCCCTGCAGATCTGTAATAACATTTTGCACAGGTAGCCTTGTGGTTTTAACTGTTACACATTACAGCGATTTGCAGGGAGTCTGCAGTTCAATGGTCTGCAGACTGCATAGTGTAATAAGTGCTTTTTTATATTATAAGTGTACAGGACGTGTCTGGACGTTCACCTGATGGTAAGTGATACGCCAGACCATGACAGAGCGGCATTAAAGGCCACCAACAACTGATAGATAGTTATTATTCACCATCAATGCCGCACTGCGCCCGTCACCCGAGACAACAGATGTTAGGTCTCTTATACCCGGTAATTGCTTAACGGCTATTGCTTTGCTGTAGGGAACAGTGTTGCCACCTTAGTCCTTTTGTAGCTGCATCTAGTACTTTTTACTATAGGTGAACTCCTTTTTAACCAAAAAGAGCTATTTTTCATGGTCTTGAAAACATTACCAAAAAAGTCCTAACCAAAGCAATGAGTTTGTTCTATAAGTACTAATTACATAGGAGTACATACATAAATACTTTTTGTATAAACATATAAATAATACATACACACAAATATATTCATGCACACAAATACTGTACTGTAGTGCACGGGGATTTAACCCGAAACCCGGCCGATGTCTCAAGGTACAACTTTTACACCACATAGGTCGTTATTTAATAAATTTAACGAACACTACCGCTTTTGCAGAGTAGACCTCGCCGGCCAATGCGCGACCCAATTCTATAAATAAATTCGCACTAAAATATTTTTTGGCGTACCGAATCACACACACCATATAAGTTATTTCATCTCGCGTTACACATTTGTATTTAGTTTAGTTAGGAAAAACACAAGTTTTAAAGTGAACTTGAACTGAATTTGGATTTAGGATTCTGCAGCTTAAATGAATAAAATAACGAACAACATTTTCCACAGGCTTTCCTTCTCGCTAAAGAAATCTGACCAATATTTTTTAACATACTATACTCTTCTGTCGACAAGTAATATAAAACAATTATTGTGGCCCCAGAGTGAGGGGAAGCCCCTAAGATGTGATATTGAACTATAGGTAGATAATATTAATTTAAATACGTTAGTTACCTATGCATAAATTTATTTCGAAATAAGATCTTTCCTCTAAAATATTTCCTAAATAGCATTGGCTCAGTATGTATCTATCCGATTAGATTAAAGTGAGATATAAATTAATTGCGAATTGTAGACGCGAGTTGGGCTTACGACGCGGAAACCTTGGAACATCAACAAAACACGATCATACGATGTTTGTTTACATGTTAGTGTGTTTTCATTGAAGCCCAGTGGAGGTGTGTCTACCGCGCGCCCAACGTCGTCACACCGCGATGCAATGCGTTTACTCATACTCACGCAAACATGTTTTGATTCTACTATATATTTTACAGAAATAATTCAAACGAGATCACTCTATGTTTAGCGCTTACACGAGTAACTTGTAGAATATTTGAATAATTGTATGAAGTGATTTATGAACATTGAACGGTGCAACAAAACGAAAGTAATAGTGAATGGTGATTTGTTATTGTTCCGTTAGGTTGGCAGAACTGAATCGGCTGATTTTACGTCATTTGTAACTACTGTCATCGATTTATTTATATTACGATATTTGCCAAGGTTTTACGTGCACAATTTTAAAGTGTTTTAAAGTTTTGGTAGCGGTGACTAAAATCTCAGCAGTGCTAACAGTGTTCTGTGTCAACAGGGTGTATCTTTGACAATAGTAAAACGCAGTTTGAGGTCTTAGCCTCGGTTGTTTCCTAGCATTTAAGTTTCTAAGTGTAAGGTATTATAAAGAGACTCCATAAGAAGTGATCGAGCTATGTCGTCGCTGGGCAGCCAGTGGCGGGTAATCCGGCATTACCTTTCCCTCAGTAATTTGAATGCTGAAGTCGAGAAACTAGTTCAAAAGCTCAAGCCTGCGACTTCGGAACAATGGGACCGTAAGTCAATCAATTCGTATTATTTTTATATATATCTTTAGTCCTAAATTAGGGTAACTACTTATGTTCTTAATAGAGGTCTTTGACAGTTCACTGACGGACTCGGATTCTCCTCACCAATAGTTGAGGGGTTTTGCCATATTCTCCATGGTTGGCAGGCGGGTTGCAGATAGGCATACTGATAGGTTAATTGATAGAGTGTTGCCACCCATTCTCTAATTAATGTTTTGACACTACTAATGCGAAAGAAAGAGGGGGTGCCAGTGAAATTGCATTGTAATCATCTCTTATTCTACATGGCTCAACCTATTTTAATAGATCAATTAATTTCTTGTACTACATATACAACAAACATTACCACTTTCCTTCATTACAATTTAAAAGCAATTTCATAATTTTACAGAACTAATGTCAAAAATAGAAAATTCCATAGTAACAAGATTGAAAGAAACTGAAGAAAGTAAGAACTCCAACATATTGAAAGCCAGCACCACAGTGAGTGAAGAGACAAAAACGGTTCCAAAGGAGAAAAATGACAAGGTTGAGGAAAAGGCACCGGCACAGGACAGCCAACCGGAAAGTGCAGAGATTACGTTCAAAAGTATTATGCAGGGACTCAAACTAAAGAAGGATTTGCACTTTGGCAAGATCTCCGAGACCTCCTGGAAGGCTAACAAGCCCAGCATGAGTAAGGTAATCAGTATTTTTAGATATTGACTATTAAAAGAGACTAGATTCATGAAAAAGTTTGTGAAAAATCAATTGTTTCTGTTTGCTGTGTGAGAAGGCCTATCCCAGTGGTGGAGACATTATTGGCTGACAATGATGACATCCATCAGCGGTGGTTAACCCTTTGACTGCCAGAGACGCCTAATGAAAATGTTAAATTGGTGTTTTATATTTTTGCTTATATTTTGAATAGAATTATGTTGTGGTGATAATTAAATATGTCTAGGACTTGTATGAAGGAAATTATAAGCTGATCATGAAATATACTTCTAGATTTTTCTTACCGCATTTATGATCATGCATATACACACAATTTGTTTTACATCTGATAACTACAAAATGATAAACTTGTTTATTATGTCAGTAGAGGACACTATCTTTGTGTTTTTGAGGTTTGTGGTGTATATGTCGCAGCCATCTGATTAAATTAGCCATCCAATTGGGTGTCTAGGCCGTCTCTTGAATGCCGGTATCCAACTGTATGCCTAGGCAGATAGTTGTTTGAACTTAAATCACTCAATATTTAACAACTTGGCATATTGAAAGTTAGCCCTTTTGGAATGACTGATCAAGGCTCAGCCAAGTGATTCAAATTTAGTTCTGCTTTTCCACTGCAGCGCTAGTAGTCATCAAAATATGGCGCCAGTAGCGTAAACACTGAATGTTATGGTTTGATCATCTCTTGCTGAACAGTGTCCCAAAAACTAGGAAAGAGGGTTAAAATAAATATTAGTGATTGGGACCTAAACAGTTAAAGCATAAAATATTTGATTGGACAAAATTGCGTCGGGCTTCGACACCTTCCTGCGAAAACTTAATGCAATTACATAATGTATGGCTCTCCGAACAAAAGATACATGAAACTGCAATAGTGTAACGTACCTTGGTATTGATACAAGCTGGAAATTCAAAAACATTACCTAATGCCTCCTTCAACTCAGTCTTGTAATCGCAATATAATTCCCGAGTAATATCGTATACATCGGTCGATGAGCGTCGGTGGCTCAGTGGTGTGGACTGTCGCCTTCCTACCGGGAGGGCTGAGGTTCAAATCCCGACACGTACCAATGTATTTTCGAATTTTCGATAATATATGTACGTTATCCGACGCTCTTACGGTGAAGGAAAACATCGTGAGGAAACCTTCATGCACGCCTGCGAAGAGATTCGAAGGTTGTGTGTGAAGTCGTCCAACCCGCACTGGGCCCGCGTGGACGACTAAGGCCTAATCACCCTATACGGGTAGGCTCGTGCCCCTCGGTGGGGACGTTTAATGAGCTGATGATGATGATGATCGTATACATCATCAGTATAATATTTAGAATTCTTGTATACTGCAGTATCTATACCAGTTATAATAATACGCCGTGTATCATTGAACAACTTCCATGCCTCTTCCAAGTTTTCCAAACGCGTCTATGGAGGCCTGAGTAATATGCTCTTTTAGAGACTTAGTGAATTCAACTCGAGCATTATTATTTTACTTATTGTGCAATAATAAGTAAAATGTTATGTGGTCAAAATAATTATTAAACATATATGAATGACTAAACAACTTTTTTTTTCGAACTGACTACTGGTGTTGGCCGCAGATGGGGTTTACAGCTTCACCGGGCGCGTGGCGAGCGCAGATGGCTCTCAGCCTTAAACATTTACACAACGAGCCTAAAGGTGTCTCCGAATGGGAAGACTAAACAAATGTTCAGCCATCTTGTTAAATGTTGCGGTCAAAGACATAGCCTAGGCGTCCAATAAAATGGCTTATTTAACCAGACGTTATTAGGCTTATTGAATCAGTGTGAATGAGGCGATGTGACGCGCCTCGGAGAAAGCGTTACGTAACAGAGCACTGACTCGCGCACCACGCGGACTCCTCTACAGAAATAAACAGGAATTTATTGTGTTACACATATAGTCTAGGTATAGATTATTAAATTAATATCTACCGATATTCACACAGCACCATCTAAGCCCTAATTTAAGTAAGGGGATTGTAATATGGGTACTTAATAGTGGATAAAATACATGTATACTTTACACATAAATTTTTGTAATGCCCGGGGATAGAATCCGGAACCCTCGGTGTTATAGCTACACTACGCTGATGGAGGAGGCTGGTTGAGGAAAGCGAAGGAATGGGGTACATTTTTTAAACAAAATTTTGTATACAGTCAACGAAGTTTTGGCAAGCAGCATTGGCAATGGTCAACTGATGGGTACGAAAAAATATTTTTTAACAGAGAGCTCTCCGGAATGCCCTTTAAGCCGTTTGTCCCCGCCACTATCTAAGTGTGTAACACCCACCACTCCGCACTGGGGCCCATTGGTGGGTTACTGCACAATTTTTCTGTGTGTGGACAATCCTGTATGCTGTACATACAGGATTCGCCGTTATAGGCTGATGATAATGTTTAACAAACTACACCTATTATACAAGAGTTTAGTAATTATTGCAATAAGTAATAACATTATTATAGATAACGTAATCAAGATACCCAATGAAAATATTTACGTGAATCGATAACAAGCACGTGGGGGCCGCGCAGTGTTTGCAAAAAATTGCGACGCCACATACTCGTATGTAGACGTCATTATTGATACATAAGTATCGACCTTGGAAATGATTTTCGTAACGCAAATCGTTATGTAATATCGCAAGGGATACTTTTTGCTAAATGCGAGATAACATATTGGTATACTTCGATAGGTAACTACTAGCTTTAGCCCGCGACTTGGCTCGCACGAAATATGGGTACCCCTTTTCTGGGTTAAAATACAGATTTGAACTCTGAGCAAAATATGATTTTAGCGTATTAAAATATTGTGTAGATTTTAAGTAGCGTTGAAAATTGCGGAAGTCCTTCCTATATGACATCTATACATTATTTAATTGGATGAGGATTTAAAAACAAGTATGATTAAAATATAATTTTGGTCCGTATTTCTATCAACTTTTAAAACATTTTTTTTTAAGTAAAATGTGATTGTTTTTGTGGCATAATTATAATGGTTGGACTTAATAGTACCCCTAGATGGATGATGATGAATTGAGCTGAGGCTCAATACGTCCTCATCGAGGGGCACGAGCCTACTCGTACAGGCCTTAATCGTCCACGCGGGCCCAGTGCGGATTGATCGACTTCACGCACAACCTACAACCTTTGAATTTCCTCACGATCTTTTCCATCATCGTAAGAGCGACAGCTAAACGTGCATATAATTTCTAAAATTAGATATCATAAATCACGTGCAATGGAGCGAGATAAGTTCGGAATATCTCTTAAAGCAGAAATGATGTTATCCGCAAGAGAAAGATCCAAAGTTACCGACATATCTCGCCGGATCAGCAAGTTGACGTGTCAGTGGGCTGGTCACGTATGTCGCAGAACCGATGGCCGTGGGAGCAGACGAGTTCTGGAGTGGAGACCGCGGCTTGGCATGCGTAGTGTAGTTACATCTTCCGGCCCGATGGACCGACGACTTGTGAAAGGTCGTTGGTGGAGGCTGGATGAGGAAAGTGGAGGACCGGAATATCGGGCGTAAAATGGGGAGACCTTTGTTTAACAGCAGACTGCAATAGGTTAAAGAGAAATCACATTTTGACGTGGCGGGATTTGAAATTACACGCACCAGATTGGAAGGCAAGAGGCCACACCAATAAGCCACCAACGCTCTTTCTCTCTTCAACCAGCGCATTCCACTGCTGGATATAGGCCACCCCATTTTATGCCAGGTATCCCGGTCCATCGCTTTCCTCATCCAACCTCCACCTTCTGCAATCGTTGGTCCATCGGGCCGGAGGGCGTTCTTCCCGTACGCTACGCTTGCCAAGACGCGGTCTCCACTCCAGAACTCGTCTGCTTCAACGGCCTTCGGTTCTGCGACATACGTGACCATCCCACTGCCACTTCTACTTGCTGATCCGGCGGGCTGTGACGGTAACTTTAGTACTCTTACGGATTAAATCATTTCTGATCTTATCCCTAAGCGACCCCGAGCATAGCTGGCTCCATTGAGAGTTGAGAGACTTTGATCTTGTGAAGCAATCCCGCAGTGAGTGACGCTCTCATTAGCAGCTCATTAAACGTCTCCACAGAGGGGCACGAGCCCGTTAGGGTGTTTTAGGCCTTAGTCGACCACGCGGGCCCAGTGCGGATTGGACGACTTTACGCACAACCTTTGAATCTCTTCGCAGGCGTGCGAAGTCGTTCAAAAGTTTTCTCACGATGTTTTCTCTCACCGTTAGAGCGTCGGATAACGTACATATATTTTCGAAAAATCGAAAACACATTGGTGCGTGGCAGGATTTGAACCACAGCCCTCCCGGTAGGAGGGAAACAGGCCACACCATTGAGCCACCGACGCTCTATGTGTTATTTATATCCTGAATAAACGTTTTTGATTGGATATGTGTGTGTGTGTGCAGTCGTCAATCCAGTCCCGCACGGCGCACGTGGTGAGTGCGCTGGCGTCGGCGGAGACGGAGGAGAGCCGGCGACGGCGCGTGCTACACCTGCTCGACCACCTCCACCAGTACCCCGAGGCCACACACTACGCCGTCAAGGTACCACTACTACACGGCTCTGGGGACCGATTCATATAAATAAATATATTTTTTTAAGTATATTTTATTTATTTATAATCAATGATATTCTGTATTTATGAAAAAAAAATGATAATTGAAAAAAAATTATTGCCAATTTAAAATACACAGTATACACGAAAACTGACCTCCACACTAGGCTATGCCTGTCCTGTGGAGATAGATTTAACGACTTCCATGAAAACATTGTGTTCGGTTAACAAAGATAATAACAATCACTAAAACAGAATAAGAGACTGAAAATTAATATAAACTTTTATTGTGTGTTTGTGTGCGCGCCCGTGTGTATGAGAGCGTCGGTGGTCATGCATCTATAAAAGTAGATACGCCATCCGTGCCTCAAAAATGAAACGCCAAAGAGAGCTTACTAGAGCTTTCCCCGCGACTTCACTTGCTGGTTAAATGTTAGGGCATTGATGAGAAATAATAACTGTTTAACAGTTGTTGGTCCACTTTAATGAAGCTCTATCATGGTCAAGCATATCACCATCACGTGGGCGTCCTGACCTTCCTGAAAAAGAGGGCTAGGTGGCGCTGCGTGATGTCAATGAGTTTGCGCTTACATTGGCATTACCTACTTAACAATTTAAAATTTATTTAGCAAGGTGCCGTCCGCGCCCTCCTCCGCACAGAATCCCGTGCAGGCTTCACCCCCTTAGGGGATGAGATCCGGGCCCTAGTCCGCGAAGCCTTGGCCCTCACTTGGACCTCCCAGCCCCCAGGGGCCCGAGGCCCGCGTATACTGTCTTTGGACGGTGGCGGGGTTCGCGGGCTCGTGGCTCTAGCCTTACTGCGGGAGCTGGAGCTGGCGGCGGGGAGACCGGTACATGAGCTGTTCGACTTTGTTATTGGAGTCAGTACGGGGGCGATTATAGCTGCTTTCATTGGTGAGTGGCTGAGATAAACTAATTAGATGCAAGATATCATTCAAAAAGTGCTGCGTCTGTCCGAGTGACAGTTGGTAATTATCATTCATAATGACGGTCGTTACATGTTGTAATGACAGTGGTGTGCTCGTATTTTCTGATGACGCGTTCACGTGAAAGTTTTAATGCATAATTGTATGTCATAAATATAGCAATAGGTCAATGTGTCCAAGCGGCTCGGATAGCTTTTGTTGATATTTGTACGTGGTGCACAACTACGATTATAGGAGGACTGTAAGGATACAGTTCGGTATTTTCCAACACCCGCAATAAAATACCAAATTATTTTTTATACAAGCGCACGTTTTTATGTGTCGTTTCATTTGATCACTTTTGTTTATTTGCAATAATGTATTTTTAAATACATTGAAACCAATGAATATTAGGTCAATTGATGATAGTGAGCAATGACGTCACTTGTCACTAATCTCATACAAAATATTTGCAAACGTTCCTTTTTGACAGTTCATTAAAAGTATGTCAATGATTAGTAGTGTCAAGTACCGAATTGCGTTAAAAAAGAGCGGAAAGATGAAAAATTTCAATGTACCGAGTCAAAATGAATGTGCATAGTAATTTAATTTTTAATTAAATATTATTTCTGTACAATTACAAGTTATTTTAAAATAATACTTTTCACGTATTTCATTACTTTTCATAGTCACATTACAATAAACTTGCACACTTTTCGCGGCTTATTGTAGTATTGTGTCGTCAGGCGCCCGCAAAGGCACCCTGGACGAGGCGTGCGAGATGTACCGGAGTCTGTCGAAGCAGATGTTCGGCAGCACGTGGGCGCTGGGCGGCGCGGGGCGGCTGGTGTGGTCGCACGGGTACTACGACACGGCGGGCTGGGAGCGCCTGCTGCGGACCGCGCTCGGGGACCTCACGCTCTCCCAGTGCAGCCGCCAGCCCGGACCCAAGGTACCGCCACATCACCCTTGCAACACATATTTCATTGATTTTTGCACATCGCAACACAAGTATAACAAAAACACAGTATGTAACTTTTTATTTGTAATTTAAATGCTAATACTTGGAATATTTTTCTTTATGGTGGACACATATGTAATATTCACCATCATCAGCTTTAATGAACTGATGATGGAGGCACGACGAACCTTCCCGTATAGGGTGATTAGGTCTTCACGCACCACCTCTTAAATCTCTCCGCAGGCGTGCGCAGGTTTCCTCACGATGTTTTCCTTCACCGTAAGAGCATCGAATAACGTACACATTGGTACGTGGCGGAATTTGAACCTCAGCCCCCCGGTAGGAGGGCGACAGTCTACACTATTAAGCCGGCAACGCTAATATTGAGAGAATGTAATTGCACAAATATGATAATAAAGTATAGGTATATACCTAACCTATATCGGTTACCTAGGTTACCAGAAGAAAAGAAAAGACTGGAGTAAGGACTTGGTTGGTCAGATCATGAATAGAGTGTATAGGCATAAGTCGTCCACTCGGGCCTGTTTAGGCGTGCGCAGGTTTCCTCGCGATGTTTTACTTAGCCGTAACAGCGTCTGCTAAAAGTACATATAATTTCGAAAATTCGAATAGACATTGGTACGTGGCGGGATTTGAAGCTGCGCCCTCTCGATCGGAAGGCAACTATATATATAATAATAAGCACTATTTTTCAACCGACTTCAAAATTTCATTCATCATTAATATTTGTAATGTTTGTTCGCGTATATTTTCGTCGTTTATGAACCAATTTTGATGATTCTATTTATGATGGCAAGGGGATACTTTAGCGATGATTCCATTTTAAGGAAGTCACAGTCTGATGTTGGAGACCAGGGAAATGAAGGGAAACTCCTTTTTAGGGTTCCGTAGCCAAATGGCAAAAAACGGAACCCTTATATACTGTCCGTCCGCCTGTATGTCACACCCTTTTTTGTCGGAAACTATAAGCACTACACTATTCCGACTCGCGCTTGGCCAAGTTTTGTGTTTGTTCTCGGATGTGTCCTTCGTTTATGAACCGATTTTGATAATACATATTTTGTTGTAAAGAAGATACTCCAGAGGTGGCTCCAAAAAAGGAAGTTAGGGTTTGACGTAGGGCGGCCAGAGAAATCGAACTTTTAAAAATCGACTCATGGTGTTCATTGTAGTTCATTTATTCCAGTGATTGAAGCAATCACGAGGAATCACCAAAATTGTAAATAAATAATTCTCAACAAAACCAATACCGGCTTCAAACTAAACAGCTAAAAATAAACTTTCATAATTTTGGTGTCGGTGCTAAACAAACTCTGTGCTCTGCTTTATCTCTCTCTTCTGCTTTATAATGTAGGTAAGTAGTTTGGCACCGACATCAAAAGTGCCTGAATTTATTTTTAGCTTTTAAGTTTGAAGTCTATATTTTTAATATTTATGTTTGAGTATAGTATAGTTCGGGACACGTGTCCGATGGTAACGTAGCGTTGATTGTTGTGTGCAGCTTGCGCTGGTGTCGTGTGCGGTGAGCGCGGGGGGCGCGGCGCCGTTCGTGTTCCGGTCGTACGCGGCGGGCGGGGGGTCCGGGGGGCTCGGGGGGGTCGCGCGCGCGCCCGGGGGGGTCGGCGCCGGGGGGCACGGGGAGGTCGCGGGGGGGTCGGGGCCCGCGCTGCTCTGGCACGGAGTGAGAGCGTCGGCGGCGGCGCCGGCCTACTTCGCCGAGTTCCCGCTGCACGGACGACTGCACCACGACGGGGGGATCATGGCCAACAACCCCACCGGCATCGGGTACGTCCCACGTGCGGCTTACACGATAATCAGTCCATTTCCAATTTTTTTACCGTTTCAATGTTAATATTACCAAAGGTATTTTTTAAAATAAAAGTATTGTCTTTAATAAAAGTAGTAGTCTGATTTTCATCACATCAGATTCCGGCCAAAAAATACTCCATCTCGATAATTTCCCAATTTCATTGAACCAGCCGTTTCACATATTACCCGGAACAGACAGACAAAAAATTAAAAAACGTCCTCGGCCTGACAGTCTGCGCGACGAGTCTCCCGCAGGCGCGGGCGGTTCCTGCGCGCGTACTCGGCCGCGTCCCGCGCCAGCCCCGCCAGCCGCGCCTCGTCCGTGTCGTCCATGCTCACCGCCTGCACCAGGGGCGGGTTCAGCCGGTAGTACACCGACGGGGGGAGGATATCATTTAGGACCTGGTGGACGCCTGCAAAAATAAAATTAAAAAAAATATTTGAAATAATATCCATTTTTTTCCGAACTGTCTACTGGTGTTGGCCGCAGATGGTCTTAAAATTTCCATATCGTGTTAGTATGCGCACGTCGGATCAAACGTTCACGCAATGTAATCCGTTAAATTGGCTTTTTTGACATAAATAAAGATCGGGCGCAATGCGGTATTGATGGAGAATAATATTAACTGTTATCAGTTGTTGGTCTCGTTCTATACTGCTCAGTCCTGGTCAGGGTATATCACTTATCCTCAGGTGAGCGTCCCGACTAGTGTTGCTAATTATCCCGATTTGCGCGGGACTTCCCGATTTTCAGGGGTCTGAGGATGCGTCCCCATCGGGGCACTAAATGTCCCGATTAATTGAAGAAGAAAAAGAAATGTGTCAGTAAAAAAAATTACGCTACAGAACTTCTACAAATTACATCACTGTCAAATTTAAAATGGCACGTCATCAGCATCACTTCACATTTTTTACCCCAATCCGCAACCTCAGATCTCAAGATATTGACCTCGTGTCCCGATTTAAAACAAATCGGACCTGGAAACACTAGTCATGACCGTCCTGTTCACAAGTTAAATATTTGTGTCCTTATGCTTTAATGTGACCTCACTCCCGGCTAGTATATGAACTTACCTTCAGTATCAGTAGCGGAGTCAAGTATATGGTTGAACTTGTCCCTCCAGGACGTGGCCGACGGCGGCGGGACTCGAACCCGGGGCGGGCGGCCCGAGCCCAGAGACACCACCGTGCCGTCTCGGAGCACTGATTCACCGTATAGCAGCTTCGCTTCGTGGATACTGCAACCAAATAATGCTTAAATTATATATTTAGTACTATAATACATTTGAAAATATATTTAAGGAGTATGTGACACACCTCTCCACTCATACGTAACCTAAGTGTTAGTATATAAGCTTTGATTATTGCAATTTATAAGACATTAATAAACTGGACTACAAGTAAAGACTCCTTCATTACTGCCGGTGATATATTACAATTTGTAATATTGAAATAAAATTTTGAACAATTTAGAAAAAATT